>PVJX010051071.1:0-10457 GCA_004027295.1 Dolichotis patagonum | reverse complement strand
GAAGGATCACATTGAGGCTTTTATAGTAAATGGATGTGACTTGAGACCATAATTATAAATGAAATAAATCAATTTCACATGTGAAAATACTGTATTGTCTCTCTAGTATAAGAAACCAAAAGAGTAAATAAAATACAAAATCTTCAGTAAATATTGTGAAAGGATAAGAAACTGCCCAAAGGGGAAAAATAACTCATAGGAAAAGGAGAAAAAGAAGGAAGAAAAAAGAAAAAAGATATAAATTTGTATATATAACTTAAGATAGCTAAGATGATTGTACTACTAATTCTATTCTTGAAACAAAACAATTGACATTTATAGGATCAGATCAATTTGCATGTCTATATCTGGTAATCTGAGTAATTCTTTTAAAGATAACTATACAAAATAACAACCTATGTTATGTTCACACCACCTTGTTTTGAAAGCCTATATTGTTATTGTTTGGGGTTCTTTGTTATTGTCATTTACTTGTCTCTCTTGTTTCTTGTTTTTCTTATATTTTGTTCTGTTTTGTCTTGGTTTTTTCCCCTCTAATGCAGAAAGGATAGATATACATGTATAGGCTTACACATGCCTAGAACTTCTCCTAAAGAGTTTACAATAATTGATTTTATTACATGTGATGGTATGAACAGCTATTTTGAAGAAAATGAGACATTATAATAGCCATTGCTGATTTCCTATCATTTTGTTTTGATGTCCAATATTCTTTTATTCTTTGTTTTGATTGATTTTAGTCTGTTTTCTATTATTTGATTTTAATATGTGTGAAGGTAAGGACAGCTATTTGAAAAAAACAAGAGACATTATGGTAGCCATTGTTGATTTCCTATTGTCTGGTTTTGAAGGCCTGTAATGTTTTCATTCTTCTGTTTTTATTGGTTTTGTACTGTTTTGTTTTATTTGAATTTATTGTGTGTGAAGGCATGAACAACTATTTCAAAGAAAACAAGAGACATTATGGTAGCCACTGTTGATTTCCTGTTGTCTTGTTTTGAAGTCCTGTGTTGTTTGCATTGTTCTGTTCTGATATGCTCTGTTCTATGTTGTTTTGTTTTGTTTTGTTCTCTTTAAAATAAAAATAATAAAAAGTATAAAACAAAGAAACAATCAATTCCTAAGGGTTCTAAAGACTATCAATAAAGCTACTTGCCATAAGAAATTTACAAGCATCAACTCAGGAGTTGAACTAAGAGAAAGAAGAAAGAAAGAAAGAAAGAAAGAAAGAAAGAAAGAAAGAAAGAAAGAAAGAAAGAAAGAAGAAAGAAAGAAAGAGAAAGAAAGAAAGAAAGAAAGAAAGAAAGAAAGAAAGAAAGAAAGAAAAAAGAAAAAGAGGAAAGGAAAGAAAGGGAAAGGGAAGGAAGGGAAAGGAAAGAAAGGAAAGGAAAGGAAAGGAAAGGAAAGGAAAGGAAAAAGAAAATGAGAAGACACTTAAGATGCAACCACAAGCCAAGAGTGGTACATGCATGTAATCTCAGCACTTGGGATGTTAAGGCAGGAATATTGGCACTAGTTCAAGGTCAGTCTGGACTACATAATGAGTCCAAGTCCAGTCTGAACCACATAGGGAGAGCTTACATCAAAAGAAGGGGGAAAAAATGCAGCTCTAGACTTCCAGCTCACCAAAGGGAAATCCTGGGGTAATGAGGTAGAACAATTCTAAAGTTACTCACCTGGACTCTCTGAAGTGGTAAATAACAGATGAATGGGGCTCTAGAAAAAAGTTAAATGAAGAATAATTTCTCAGATAACTACATAATTTCTCAGATAACTAACCAGGAACATGGTGGAACCCTTGAACATCCAACATAAGAAAGGAATGGAATCCACAAAAACAGATTCAAACAGATAGCCAAGAGACTAAAATTCTATTGGAAGTATACGCATTAGAATGAGCCAGTGTGAGAATAGAATATCAGATATGGAAGACAGGTTTGTGATTAGCACTCATGAAAAGAAAGTTCCTTGAAAATAGCAAAGGACCACAAAAAAACAATCTAATAGTCACTAGATGATGCAAAGAAGAATAGCATGAGATTGATCAGAGTCAATGAAAAAGCAGAAGACAGTGCAAATAAAATACTTGTTCACAGAAATAATGGTGGAAAACTTCCTGAGCAGGGAACAATAACCTGAACAGACATAAACAAGGCATAGAAAACTCCAATTAACCATGATTAAAAAAAATATACACCAAGGTATATAATAGTCAAGATTCCAGAAATTCAACACAAGAACATATTTAAAGCCACTGGAGAAAAGAAACAAATTGCCTATAAAGGGAAGTGCATCAGAATCACAGCAGACCTCTCAACACAAACTGTCAAGTCAAGAAGAGCTTGTAGTGAAATATTTCAAGCTCTAAAAGAAGACAACCCAGACTGATGTATCCTGAAAAACTGTATTTCAGTATTGATAGAGAAGATACTTCCATGACAGAGAACACAAGACCACCAAACCAGCACTCCAGAATGTCTTGAAAGACATTCTAGAAAAAGATAAAGACTACAACTTTATGAGACCCACCAGAATGCAGCCACAAGGAAAGGCAAGCAATTAAACAGAGAGGAAAAAAGTAAGCCAACTACGGGAAATAACATGACAAGGCTAAGTCAATATATATCATTTATAACTGTCAGTGTTAATGGTCTCGGTTCACCAAATGAAAGAATCAGACTGGTGGAATGGATCAAAAAGCAAGATTCAACAATGTGGTTCATACAAGAAACACATTTAATCAAAAAAAATTCATAGACTGAAACTCAAAAGATGGAAAACAATATTCCATGTGACAGGTATTCAGAAAAAAAGCAAGGGTAGATATTCTATTGGCAGACAAAGTGGATTTCAACTAAAGAGTTTAAGAGAGACAACGGACACTATATCCTTATAAAAGGAACAATCAAAAAGAAAGAGATAATCATAAACATATATGCACCAAATACCAGCACACACAACTATATAAAAATAAATACTAATGAATGAGAAAAAACAATTAAGTGCTAATAAAATTATAATGGGGGACTTCAATACCCCACTGTCACAAATAGACAGATTAACTAAACAAAAATCAATAATGAAATGCCAGAACTGTTCCAAACTTTTGAACACATGGATTTAGTGGATGTATACAGAATTATCCACAGCACATCAGAATATACATTCTTTTCAGCTGCACATGGGATGTTCTCCAAATAGACCACATACTAGCACATAGAACATGCTTAAGTAAATGCAGAGGAGTTGAAATTATCCCAGGTATATTATCAGACTATGATGCAATGAAATTGGAAATCAATGGCAAAGAAATCACAAGAATTTCTTAAACACATGGAAATTAAATAACACACTCCTGAACAACGACTAGGTCACAGATGAAATTAAAGGAGAAATTAAACAGTTTCTACAATTAAACGATGATGTCAATACAACATGCCAGAACTTATGAAATACAGTGAAAACAGTCATACAAGGAAAGTTTATAATGGTCAATCCCCATATCAGAAAAACAGAGTGAGCTCAAATTAATAACCTAATGTTCAACACTGAGCTTCTAAAATAAGAGCAAGTCAAGCACAAAGCTCGTGTAAGGGAGGAAATTATAACTATCAGAGCAGGAATTAATACAATTGAGACTAAGACAATAATACAGAGTCAATGATTCCAAGATCTGGTTCTTTGAAAGATTAAATAAAATTGGCTGGGGATTTAGCTCAGAGGCATAAGTACCTGCCTTGCAAGCGCATGGTCGTGAGTTCGATTCCCGGTACTGATAAAAAATAAAATAAAAAATAAAATTTAAAAAAAGAATTTCCTCTGGCGTGATCCAGGAGGAAAACCAGAGAAGGCCCCAGAGATCTGGCCACAGCCATGGTGGAACCCAAGCAGCCTGCACAAAGAAGCAGTTCGCCCGCCCTCTTGGTAAGCACCTTCCTCTGGCGCGAGCCAGGAGGAGAACCAGTAGTGTCTCTTGAACCTACCGGTGTGAGGGCTTGGAATCAAACACCCCCAACTCCCCCCAACCGTTTGCAACTGGGGACAGAGGTCTGAGCATCTCTTGGCAGGATGACTGTATGCAACATAGCAAATATGGGGGGGGGCGCTCCTCTATCTTCTCTTTGAAAACAAGTGTTGTTTTCAGTTTTGTTTCATTATGATTATTTGCTTTACTCTATTCAATATTCTCTTTCAATTGATTTTATAATGTTCTGTCTTTGGTTTGATTTTGCTATACTTAATTGACTAAACAACTATTGTGAAGATAATGAGATACACTATGGTATCTATTACTGTTATCCTGGTAACCTGCTATGAACTTCTGTACCAAATTCACTGCACTGTCTCAATTGGCTTTGTTCTATCTTGTTCTGTTGTATTTCTACTACCTTTAAAATAAAAAAAGAAAAAAAAGATTAAATAAAACTGACAAACCTTCAGCCAACCTTATAAAGTAAAGGAAAGAAAAAGACTCAAATCTATGCAATTAGAAATTAAAAGGGTGAAAGCACAACACAGCCTGTAGAAATCCAGAGAATCTGTACCTATTTTGAAACCCATATTCTTGTAACATGGAAAACACAGAAGAAAAGGACAGATTCCTAGACATATATGAATTACCAAAGCTGAACCAAGAAGATATAACAATTCTGAATAAGCTAATATTAGTTAATGAAATTGAAGATGTAATTAAATATCTATCAACAAAGTAAAGCCCAGGTCCTGATGGATTCGTTACTGAATTCTACAAGAGATTTAAAGAAGATCTAATGCAACTAATGGTGAAACTCTTTAATGAAATTGAATGGGAAGCAATACTCCCCAAATCATTTCTGGATGCAAGTATTACCCTGATACCAAAACTAGAGAAGGATCCAAAGAAAAAAGGCCAATCTCCCTAAAGAACATAGACTTAAAAATCCTCAATAAGATGCTGTCAAACAATGAAACAAATCAAGAAGATTATACATCATAACCAAATAGGATTCATCCCATGGAAGCAGGGGTGGTTCAACATACATAAATCAATAAATGTAATGTAAATGTAATATCAGAGCCAACGAAAAGAACCATATGGTCATCTCAAAAGATGCAGAAAAAGTGTTTGAAAAAGTTCAACACCCACTCAGGATAAAAACTCCTACATAAAACTGGAATAGATAGTGTTTAACTCAATCTTATAAAAGCCATCTATAACAAACCAACAGCCAACATCATACTAAATGGAGAAACACTGAAAGCTTTCACTCTGAAATCAGAAATGAGACAAGCATGTCCACTGTCAACACTTATTCAACATAGTTCTGGAAATATTAGCCAGAGTAATATACAAAACAAAGAAATAAATGGAATAAGGATAGGAAAAGAAGGAGTTAAATTCTCATTTATTTTCAGATGACATGTTAGTATACACTGAAGACCCCAAAAACACCAGCAAAAGACTTCTAGATTTAATAACCAAATTCACAGCATAGCTGGATATGAAGTCAACACTCAAAACAATAGGATTCCTGTACATAAATAACAAACTCACTGAAAGAGAAATTGGGGAAACAAAACCTTTCACAATAGCATCCAAAACAATGAAATGCAAAGGAATCAGCTTATTGAAGGAAGTAAAAGACCTTTACATTGGAAACCACAGTACTCTGAAAAAGGAGATGGAAGTGGGTATCAGAAAATAGAAAGACATCCCATGTTCTTAGGTAAGAAGAACCAATAGAGTGAAATGGCCTTACTTCCAAAATTTTTATGCAGGTTTACTTGAATCTCAATCAAAATACCAGTAGTATAGCTCATAGAATTCGAGAAAAAAAATCATAAAATTCATTTGGAACCAGAAGACACCTAGAATAGAAAAGCAATTCTGGGTAGCAAAGGCAAGGCAGGTGACATCATAATCCCTGACTAGAAATTATACTACAAGGGGCTGGGGATTTAGCTCAGTGGTGTAAGTGCCTGCCTTGCAAGCACATGGTCGTGAGTTCAATCCCTGGTGCTGATGAAAAAAAGGAAGGAAGGAAGGAAGGAAGGAAGGAAGGAAGGAAGGAAGGAAGGAGAAAAGAGAGAAAGAAAGAAAGAAAGAAAGAAAGAAAGAAAGAAAGAAAGAAAGAAAGAAAGAAAGAAAGAAAGAAATGATAGAACCATTATATGGAGGAGCTACAAGTAGACTATAACACTTCAAAAGCACTACAAAGCTCCTGTGGTAAAATCATCATGGTACTGGCAGAAAAACAGACCCAAAGCTCAAAGGAACAGATTAGAAGATGAGAAACAACTCAAAGCATACTCAGTCACCTTATCTTTGACAAAATAACCAAATACCTTCACTGAAAAAAAGATAGCTTCTTATATTTCTCTCATCAATTATTTTTATCTCTAATCCTTCTAAATTCTTTGTGGATTCTGTTTCACTTTTCTTGCCTTTAAAAATGCATTTTTTTTAATACCAGGGACTGAACTCATGACCTCACACTTGCCAAGCAGGCTCTTGTGCCACTGAGCTAAATCCCCAGCTAAACCTTCCATTTTCTTTAACTCCACTGTGTTTTCAATCATGTCTAGACTTCTGTGTGCTGCTGTAATAACACCTTTACTTCTGTGATAGTTTTTCTATTTCTCTTCTCATTCTTCTCGAAGCTCATCTTTAAATTCCTTTTGCAGTTTCAGAATATCTTCTCTAAGTCTCAGAAGTCTTTATTTTGTGTTTCTGTTTATAGGAGTACATGATAGAGGTTTGTTGCTTTGAATTTTATTTCATGGCAACATGCGTTGTCAAAATTTTTATATGCTCCATAATAGCTAATGAGAGTTTTTCCTGATGAGAGTTTTCCCCTTTCTTGTTTTGTTGTTTACTCCTCCATTTTTCTTTTGATCTATTTTTACAGATCCTGTGCTGATTCCTTTTGATTACTGCTCCTATTTGAATGCAATGAGTTCTTCCCATTATTGCTGTTGTTCAGAGGTTTAGAAGAGAAAGAAAACAAAATCCTGTTCTCAATTAGGAGAGATTTTTGTTTATAGTGATGTTATTCCTGACACATGGTCATGTTTATAAGTTATCTTTCCTTGTATTTCTCTCCAACTAATAAAAATCAATTGCTATATGATTGCACTCCATGCACAATCTCTCTCTCTCACCTTGTCCCATCAGTGAAAAAATATAAAATTCAGATATGACTTATTACTGTGATTCTTCATTCATTCCTATATAAAATTGAGATATGACTTTTATTGTGATTCTTCAATCTTATTTCTCATTTGTATCAACCATATCTGGAGATGTCTCCACTGCCACATTCCTGTTACTACAAATAATGAGTTGCTGAGTATTTTCCCTTGAGAAACTTTTCTCTGCCAGTTTTACTTGAAATATACAGATGCAAGCAGTATTTCTCTGCACCTGCCCATATTCCTTCCTCTTTACCTATAACTGCCCTCAGTAACGTGCCCTCATATATTGCGGCTCAGGGTTAAAGGTTTCACTAGTATTCTCAAAGATGGAGCATACATTTTTGTTTCTGTTTTCTTATCTTGGGTTGATTTCTAAAATAAGATGATAGTGCCATTTTTTACTTGGACATTTCAAAAATGGAAGTTTCTATAATAAAAGCTTTTTAGCTTCCCAACTTCCAATTTTCTCCTCCACCCATCTATTTTTCCAGTTACAACCAGAATGACTGAAATGCAAATAGTCTCCAGGGAATCCTTCTGCATGCTTTTGGGGTTAAGGCCAAATGCTTCTATGATATGACCCTGTCTACCTCCTTGTCTCGTCTCTTGTCACTCAGCCCTTTCTGCTAACACTACGACATACCAAATTTCTATAAGTTATTCAGACCCCATGATCGGCTGTGCCTCCAAGAGTTTGATACATGCATCTCTCTGCCTCAAATATTCTCCTCACACGGACTCTCTGTTCACTTCTTAACTATTAATTACCCTTCAGCTCTCAGCATAATAATAGTGAGCCACTATTTTTATTATCTACTAAAGTACTGTGCTAAGCTGTTTGAATGTATTAACTCATTTATTTTCACAGTTAATCAAATCACAGCCAATACTATTATTGTTAACATTTTAAATATGAAGAAACTAAAGTTTAGGTTAAGAAATTTTCCAGGGTGATAGAACCATTATATGGAGAAGCTACAAGTAGACTATAACACTTCAAAAGCCTGTAAAGACAGACACACTGTACATTATGTTACTTTCGCATCACTTTGTCAGTCTTCAACTTCAGATACATATGCATTAAGAAGTGAACAGGGGTGAACAGGGTGGTCAGTCTCTCTCTCTGTCTCTCTCTCTCTCTTTCTCTGTCTCTCTCTCTATATATATAGTGTATGTGTCTATACATATGGCCTATATAATGTATATGTCTCTCTATATATATGTGGCCTATACATATGCACATGTATAGATATATAGATATATATGATCGTGTATATGTGCCAAATGGCTATTTGTACTTCTTCCATCATAGTTCTTAATTGCATAACATATAGCACTCAATAAAAATTACTTTAAATGAAATTTAATTAACCTATATGCTAGTATCGCAAAAATAGAAATAAATTGGCACCTATTGTAATTTAAGGCCCTGCATATCATTGAAGTTCCTTTTTTAAATATAGAGGTCTTAGTTAAGTCAGGGCCATGTGGGGGAATATATAATCTACTACCAATGGAGATTAGCAATTGTCTTCCCCTCTCATTCTGCTCCCGTCTTCTGAAGTCTTACATATTTACATTAATTTTGTCAAGCTTTGAACTAATAGAAAAATGGTATAGGGCCCCATGTGATGTTTTAACAGTACATTATACATCACAGCCAATAAGGTTAGCTCAGATCAAACATAGCTATCTCCTCATTTATCGTTTCTTCATGGTGGAAGCATTTAGACTTTGCTTTCAGATTTTTGAAGCGGATAGTGTATTATTGCACTGTCTCTAGACACTATACTGTGTAGTATAAAGGTTTTTGCTCCTATCTAACTATAAATTAGTACCCTTTGGGCAGCTGTTCCCCATCCCTCCCACCCCAACTCATTCTCCCAAACCTCTAGTAAACAACATTCTATTGTCAACTTCTACAAAAGTAACTTTCTTATGTTCCACATATGAGTGAGATCATGACCACTTCTTTTTCAGTGCCTGGCTTCTTACACTTAACATAATGATCTCCAGTTCCATTTGTGTTCCAAGACAGGATGCATTGAAAGTTGTTTCCATTTTTTGGCTATTGTAACCAGGGCTGTAATAAATATGGGAGTGCAGATATCTTTTCAGCATATTATTTAATTTTCTTTGAACATGTATACAGTAGTGAATTGCTCAGTCATTTGGGGGTTCTTTTATATATATCTTTTAGGAATCTCCACATGGCTTTAAATAATGGCTATGATAACTGACACTCTCATCAACAGTGTGCAAGAGTTATCTTTTCTTCACAATCTCACCAGTACCTGCTATCTCTTGCCATTTTGTTAACAGCCATTTTTACTAGAGTGAGATGATTTTTTTGGTTTTGATTTGCAATACTCTGATGATTAGTGGTGTTGAGTATATTTTTCATGTACCTGTTGGTTATTTATACGTCTTCTTTTGAGAAATCTCTATTAAAATGCTTTTCCTATTTTTAATTGGCTTATTTGGTTTTTGGCTATTTTGTTTGAGTTCTTCCATATCCTGAACTTTAAGCTCTTAGTAAATATATAATTTGCAAATATTTTCCATTCTGTAGGTAGGCTCTTAACTCTGTTGATTGTTTCTTTTGCTTTTTTAATTTACTGCAGTCATTTTTGTTATTTTGAGGTAATCATTGTTGTCTCCTCTGCTTTTGGGATTTAAAAAAAAAATCTACCATTCCAATGTCCTGAAATGTTTCTCCTATGTTCTCCTCTAATAACTTCATAGTTCCACATCTTATATTCATATCTTTAGCCCACTTTGAGTTTGTTTTTGTAACTGTTGAGAAATATTAGTCTCACTCTTTTACATGTGGATCAATAATTGGATATTTTTCCAGCACCAATTATTGGATTATCTTTTCTCCAATATGTGTTCTTAGAACCTTTGTCTAAAATCATTTGGTAGTAGATCTGTAGGGTAATTCCAGATGTTTTATTTTGTTCCATCAGTTTATGTGTCTATTCCTATGCCAATACCATGCTGTTTTGATTATTACCAGTTTACAGTATATTTTGAACTCCTGCTTTATTCTTGTTATATATTGGTTTATTATTGACATGTTATTTTTCTGCTGTTGTGTCTTTAGCTTTTGATTCTGTTTAATTGTCTGCCTTGCTTGGTGGTTTTCTCCCGTGTGTATCTAGAATGTCTTTCAGTATTCTTTGTAGGCTTGGTTTGGTGTTCATGAAGTTCTTCAGCTGTTCTTTGTCATGGAAGTATCTTATTTCTCCATCCATTTTGAAGGACAGTTTTGCAGGGTATGT
>PVJX010051070.1:0-10434 GCA_004027295.1 Dolichotis patagonum | reverse complement strand
TTTTTTTTTTTGCACTGGGGATTGAACTCATGACCTAGCACTTGCCAGGCAGGCACTTATGCCTGAGCTAAATCCCCAAGAGGACCAAGTACTTTATTTCATAGAGTTGATGAAGTTAAATGGCAAAATAAAGGTAAAAGTAACTAGCAGGTAACAGGCACACACCAACCATTCAAGAAGTACTGATTTACTATTCCCAAGAATGCTCAAGCGGCCCTTAGAGCCTGAAACCTCTTCCGTGCTAAACTTTTGAGTTTCTCCCTGTATCCCTTTGACCATGGGCGTTTATATTCTTTATGCATCTGTTCTTTAAGCAAAACAAATTTCTGGATCATGCAAATACTAGATGTGCACTTCTTAAGGGCTAACATGTGCAGAATAGTACAAATAGTTTAAAAACTATTTAGGGCTGGGTGTGGTGGCACACGCTTGTAATCCCAGCACTCGGAAGGCTGAGGCAGGATGATCACAGTGAGCTTCAGGCCATCCTGGGCTAACAGAGAACCTGTCTCAAAAAACCTCAGCGAAACAAACAAAAATCTTTTAAATCAGAAAATCACCATAAAAGTCTTAGATAATGTTGTACCCCAAAAAACTAGACGACGTCCAAAAGGGGGGTTGAAAATAGCGCTTTTATTTTTAGCTGGCATCAGTGACACAGACGCGATGGAGTTTTCGGTCTGTGCAATTAGGTTACATTGGTAAGGGGTTTATAAAGGAAAAAACCACAAAGTATGAGTGGGGAGGGGTAAGGGTGTAGGGGCTCTGTTCTCTCATTACGTTCTTAGGACAAACCTTAACAGAGGCAGCTGGATTTACAGGAAATTATAATTGGTGATGAGCTGATAACAGGAAACTTTACAACTCGTGGTTAATTTACAGGTATCTTATAGAGTACAAAGGCTTATAACTTTAAAGCCTGGCGATGGGCCAATTCCTGGAAATTTACAGAGTACAGAGGTCACAGCTGCACAGGATAGGGAGTCTGACCAGGCATCTGGAATTTTAGGAGGAATAAAGGTTTCAATATAAGATAATAGCAACTGCGCATACAGAACAGAATGACGGCGCTCAGGTTAGAGTATAACAGATAACATATATATGCATTACAAAACATGCCGTGTGGTATACGGGAGACAATAAAGGTTTTCAGTTCAGGTCTCTGCCATTCCCCTAATTGTAAGAGCTTTTGAAGATGTCTTACCAGCCCACCCACTTGTAGCAGGATGAAAACAGTTTAACTATAATTCAGTTTAGAGAGGTTCTTTTTTATTTTTTTCTGGTACCAGGAATTGAACCTGCACTTGCCAGGCAGGCGCTTATGCCACCGAGCTATAACCTCGGCCAGTTCAGGGGCATTTTGAATAGGACAAATTGAACGGACGAAATTGAGCTGAAACGGATCACATGGTTGCCTGAATTTAGCCTTTGAGGCTATTCTGCTTCCCGATTGGCCAATCCAGCAGCTCAGGGGTGTGGCTAAAGGTCAGGGAGGCAGGGTTTTAGGCATTTTCAATCCGGCATTGACGCGGTCGGCCTCCCTGCTGTGGACACGCCCCCCACGCCGGCGCCGCTCGGGGTCCTTCCGTGCGCGTTGATACGATTGGCCGGAGAGGAGCATTTCTCTTTTCCTCCCTGGCTGTCTGAGGATCTGTTGCCATCATGGTGAGTCGCCCGTGACTTGGGCCATCATCCACCACAAATCCGAGCCATCCTTCGTCCCTCAGTCCCGCCGTCGGAGCTACAACCTCCCGTAGCCCGGCTGCTCTTCTCTGGTTGTGTCTTTCGGAGGTCGATCGCCTAGGTCCCCGGAGCCGCAGCCGAAAGTCAGAGCTGACTGGCGGGCTGCGCTGTGGCATTGGACACGCCGGGCTTCGGGCTTCAGGGCCCCAGAGCCCGGGGACTTTGGGAGCAGTTGCCGCGCTGGTCGACCTCATACAGCGCGTGGATGGGGTGGGAGAAGACTCGGAGGCGCGTGTCCAGTTGTGATATATGCAGCTTGCAGATGACAGCAGCCCGCCCCCGGGCGAGTGGTGGCGAGTGGCACCGCGTCTACCTGTAAACTAGAAGGCTTGTTGGCCCAATGGATCCTCCTTTCCTGTTGAGGAAACGGAGGTCCTGCAAAGGGATGCTGCTAAAAGGTGGCCTAGCCCAAAGGCCTCTCAGCTCCCTCGTTAAAGGCTCGACACTTGATTTATCAACGCCCATCTTGAAGCTATTTTGTGCTTATCCTTAGTTTTCAGGAATTAACTATCTGTGGGTTCTGCAACTGAAATGGAAAGAATGTTTTTTAGCAAGTCACTGGTGACAAAGCCTTTCCCCCCAAAGTTGGGTAAACTTATTTCTGGTCAACATGAGCTTGGCGGGGCTGGGGATTTAGCTCAGTGGCTTAAGCGCCTGCCTGGCAAGCGTGAGGGCGTGAGTTCAATCCCCGGTACCAAAAAAAAAACAAAAACCCATGAGCTTGGCAAATGGCTACGTACCTTGGTACACAAAAGCTATTGGGTAATTCCGAAGGGAGCACGGTTTTCTTGTGAGGTCTTTGAGGCGTTTTAAGAAGGGTAATGTGACGTTTCTGCGTTGCGTTTGTGCGGGATTTATAGCCAGGGTTCTGAGAGTTAGTATTTATGATTGAGTGCAGACATGACTCTCGGAGGTGATTTTTGCTCCTAACTAAGGAAACAGTTGGCAAAGTCTGCAGACCTTCTAGATCAGCACAACTTAAGTTACTTGGTGTGTAGTGGTTAGAGACCAGTTGTGAAATAGTCTGAGACAGCGCCCGGCCTCCCCCCAAACTACCCAGATTAAAGTATCAGTAGTGCAGATGTTGGAAAATGAAGTGGGTTCGTAAACAACAATATAGGAATCCAAGCAGCTAAATTGATAAATTTGAAATTTAATTAGCTGAGCTCAGGATTACTGGTATACAGGACACCCCCCGCCCCTTTCAAAGTCTCACCCAGTGGTCCGGAACTGGAAAGTTACAGAGCTTTTGAAACAGAACCACAAAAAGACATCCTATTGGAAACAATTTAGCTAGAATCTTTAATTTTTGGTTGACACCTATATCCTGCTGTTTTTGTTGAGCAGGTTAATTTTTCTCTTGTGGGTACAGCTCATTCTAGTTTTCTTACGGGATTATACTCTAGGTAATTTTCCATTCTCCTGAGTCAAATACAGGGCACTAGTTAAATGGAGGCTCACGATGGCATCAGTTATGCCAAGCTGTAACAGAAAACACTGTCCCAGAGTGATACCCAAAATTTAGAAAGGGAAAAGATTTTCCAGATGAACCGAAAACTGGAGTACGGTTTGTTGGTGCTGTACTAGGTATTTCCTGGGAGGTTGGCGCTATGCAGTGTGTGTTCAGTGGAGATGGGAATTTGCCTTTTCCCCTTTCATTGGAGCCTTCCTGTCCACGTCTTGTGGCTTTTACGTATTTTAAAAACTTAACAAGGGGCATTCATGCTTATAATCCCAGCCCACAAAAAGCTGAGACAAGATCTCCAGAAGTTCTCAAGCTGAGACAGGAAGATCTCCAAAAGTTCTAGGGCAATCTGCTGCATAGTGAGTGTAAGACCAGCGTGAACTACATAATAAGAACTTGCCTCAAAATTGAAGAATGGAAACTGAGGAGTTGCTTCTTGTTTTATTTTTGCTTGATTTATTTTATTACTTTATTTTATTGATTTTGAGACTCACTATGTAGTTGTGGATGTGTAGCCCAGCCTGGCCCTGCACTCCGTGACCCTCCTCCCTCCGCCCGGAGTGCTGGGATTACAGGCACGAGCTGCCTCGCCCAGCGAGTTGCTTTATAAATACTACTGAATTCTAATTAGCCGTTTGGCTATTGGCTGTTAAGTCAGTATAGTTGTAGATAGTGGAAAGTTGCAGCAGCACCAAGCAAAGCTTGAGTCCTTTTATTAACTAGTATTTTAACATTTTCAGAATGACACAGTAACGATCCGGACCCGGAAGTTCATGACTAACCGACTCCTCCAGAGAAAACAGATGGTAAGCAGGGGTACAGCACATGATAATTAACCTGTTCTTCATACTTCAGTATAGTTTAACACTAAACTTGGTGTCTTCCCTTAGGTTATTGACGTCCTTCACCCTGGGAAAGCAACAGTACCTAAGACAGAAATTCGGGAAAAACTTGCCAAAATGTACAAGACAACCCCAGATGTCATTTTCGTGTTTGGATTCAGAACCCATTTTGGTGGTGGCAAGACAACCGGCTTCGGCATGATTTATGATTCCTTGGATTATGCAAAGAAAAATGAACCCAAGCATAGACTTGCAAGGGTCGGTACCGTTGGTTTTGTTCCGCAGCCTTTGCAGACTTAGCATCAGTGCCTTTGTGACGAGGGTGTAGTAGAATGAACGAGACCACGTAGTGTAGGAAACCAACATTTAGACATCTAAAAACCCAAATGGATTAGGATAATCTTAATGCAGTGTGGAGGTTCAGCTTTTGAGATTGGAATTTGAGTCGAGGGCAGTAAAATAGAATCTATGGAGGTTGGCTAGAGGAGCACGTGGCAGGCCGCGGTTGGAACAGCAGCTTGCTACCAGATCCTCTGAGGCCTTTTAATACCAACAGTGAATTCGGACTTGATATCACGGGTAGCCAGGAGCCACAGAGGGTTTTGGTCCTATGCTGAGCACCGAGCCCCAGAGTGAACTTCAGTTGTGAACTGGGCCAGCTGCCTGGCTTGCAGCTTAGTGGCAGACTTTCCCTGGGATGTGTCTGTCCTGCCCCTTCATTACCTACATACTGTGCTCCTAGTTATTGGGTTAGTCATCCTGTACATCTGTAAGGGAAACGGGTGTTGTAGATACTGCACTGTCATAACTGGGGGTGTGGGAAGGCCTGTCTGAGGAGTGATTTGAAGATAAGGTCCTTGTAAAAACCTAGGGATCACCCGCCGGGCAGCAGGACCTACAGATGTAAGAGTTGACAGTGGAAGCCAGGCCTGGTGGCACACACTTGTAACCCCAGCGCTTAGGAGACCGAGGTGGAGGATCCTAAGTTAGGGCCAGCTTGGGACACAAAGTGAGACCCTGTTTGGAAAAACCAAAAAAAGTAGACAGTGGAGATGAATAAGAATGTGGAGAGGGTAGAGTTCTTGGTAAATAAAGGCTGACCTCATGGAGAAGTATTGAAATGGAAAAAGGCCTCCAAAAGAAAGCCAATTGAGAGGTGTTTTCTTGGTACTTGGGCTTAACCATGACTTTGCATGGGACCACATTCCCCACCATTATGGCTAAGTTTTCTGAGTTGTCCAGGCTGGCTGGAACCTGAAATCCTCCGGCCACAGCCTCCCAGAGTGCTGTGATTACAGACAAGTGGTGTCTTGGTAGTGACACCACCCGTCTGTAATCACAGACAAAAGAAAAGTTGGGGTTGCATTTCATAGCTCCCAACCTAGACACTTCCCCATCAGAGCTGTGGATAATGATGCAGTAGTGTTACACATATCGAGATGTGCTCTTGTCTCCTGCAGCACGGCCTATATGAGAAGAAAAAGACCTCAAGAAAGCAGCGGAAGGAGCGCAAGAACAGAATGAAGAAAGTGCGGGGCACTGCAAAGGCTAATGTTGGTGCTGGCAAAAAGGTACAGGTCACAGGCGATGCAGGAGGGTCTTTAGTTTCTGGAAAGGAGTGGTTGTGTTTTCTTAATAACCTTTCTTAATGTTTCTTCTTTCCCTCCTCTTCTGGATTACAGAAGGTAATGTGCTTGGAGATGCCACCTAGCACAGTAGTGTCCGTGACACCCAGTAGTGTAGCTTTGCCCACCCTTGTCAGCGCGTAGATCAACCAGCACGGGGGCCACACTGGTCAGGGACTGGTGCACCTCAAGTGCCCTCATGGGAAGGTGCTGACTCCTGATTGGCACGGGCAGCGGGAACGGACTCATTCCCTGGGGCTGTTGGTTTCTCATCATGGACTCTCGTTTCCAAAGCAGTGGGACCAGTGTGGCCTGTGCTTGCCTGGCAGCTGGAGAGGCACCCCAAACCTTGGGGTTGTGTGCTTCTCCAGTGTGCCCAGACTCCGGTGGTTTTAATAATGATAACAGCTTTTGTGTCTGCTTTGCTAGCTAGTTGTAAATAGTTGGATGAAATTAAGGTGCTGGGTTATGAAATCAAATAATCAAGTGTTCTGTGAACTTTTTTTTGCCTTTTCCCTCTACTGTCTTGGATTACTGTTCGTCAGAAATGAAGTGTCTGGCAGGTACTGAGATTGTAGCACGGTGTGGGGTTGCAGCGCCTTCACTGAGATCGCTTTGATGCTTTTTGCATGTTGGCTTTGGAGGAGTGTCACACACTTCACCGTAGTATGATCACTTACGATGCCAGGGCTGAGTTGTGAGGGTCCGATAGGAGCCAAGCGCACATTTCGTCATGTGGCGTTTGGAAGTTAAAAGCGGCATGTTGAGTGGTGAGGTGACTCGTTGGAAGCAGGTGGGTACCCCAGCCCTTGGCCCTTTCCGCTTGCCTGGGAAACACTGTGCCCACAGTCCCATGCTCTGGGAACACGGGTGTTAACTCCTGGGAAGGGCCCTCATCTGCGCAGCGCTCTGTCCTCTGGAGCTGTGGCACGCGTGGAGTTTTGGGCAGCTCTGGTAAGAAACTGGTTCCTGGAGTTCTGCTGGCATCCTCAGAGCTGATGTGTATACGTGTTTCCTTTAGTATGTACCTGACCTCCCACTTTGTGCCCCTCCCCCTCTCCAGTATTTTGAGTTGAACCCAAGGGTCTCGTATAGGCTACACAAGTACTCTGCTGTGAAGCCACATCTCTAGCCCTTTTTTCTTTTTGTTTGGTAGAAAAGTTTTTGTTAGCAGGCTATTTATATCAGAGACCTTGGTAGCGCTTTTCCTGTAAGCATGTGCTCAGAATGGCCTGCTATATTTCAGATACATCTGTATATGTAAAAGACCTAAGTAATGCATAAAATATAGTGGTTTATTTGGATGGTTCTAAATGATTTCATCATGGTGGTCAGGATAACTGGAACAAACATCGAGTGTCAGATACATTTTTGCACATTTGAACAGCCTATGTGTGTTACCTGGAAAGTACACTGAGCCCTACTGTAGGGTTTGAAGCTGCAGAGGCCATTGCCTCTGACTGGCTTTCCTGACTCCTTGCCAGGTGAAGCAGGAAACCTGGCCTGCTCGATGACTGATGGCAGAGATGTCCAGAGCACAGGGTTGGCAGTGACAGGGCACCCTGTGCTCCCCGAGCTGCTCTGGTGGTGAGGCCTAGGCCTGATGGCAGCAGTAGCAGCAGGGCAGGCAGGATTTACTCAGCACCCAGCTGTGAAGGGCGCTTAGCAACTCGATTCTTACCTTCACTGAGCCTCTCCTTCCTCCAGGTAATGCTCAGCTTTGAGTCCCTCTCATGGAGAGACTTCTGGGGAACCTACTTCAGGCTGCTCTGGTGACTTCAGGAGCGCTGCTCTGAAAAGCCAGCTGGAAATAAATGCAAACGTGCACTTTTGTACTCTGGCTTAGAAATTTAAGTCAGCATAGTAATGTTGGTTATTATATTTATGTATTCTGTTTGTTTTTGAGCCAGGGTCTTTCCCGGTAGTTCAGGCTGACCTTGAGCTCACTGTGTAACCTTTTGTGTACCTCTTGCCACAGCCTCAAGTGCTGAGATTACTGGTGTGCACCACCATGCACAGCCAGGAATGTTCCTTTTAATTCAGTTTGGGGTTTTGTTTGTGTTTTGAGACAGGATCTCCCACTGTGTAGTCCAGGCTGAGCTTGGACTCACAGTGATCCTCCTGCCTCAGCCTTCAGAATGCTGGGATTGCAGGCGTGCGCCACCACACCCAACAAATTCAGTTTGGTTTGATGTTAACATTGATACTTGTTCTTATCTCTTGGGTGTAATGGAGTTGTCTTAAAAAGCCTAAGTAGTCTCCTAAATAGGAGTTGTAGTCTTTTTACTGCGGTTAATTCTGCTTCTTGGGCTGGGGATTTAGCTCAGTGGCACAAAGCGCCACCTGCCTGGCACCTGCCTGGCACACCTGCCTGGCACGTGCGAGGTCAGGAGTTTAGTCCTCCTGGTACCAGGAAAAAAAATTCTGCTGGATTTCAGTATTAATTTGTACTACTTTTGTGCTGTGAGTGTTGTTTTTTAAAAGGATTGAACTGAGCTTTAAAAAGGTTGCCTGGCCCTTTTAGAGCTCTCCCACTAGCGCTGGCTTAAACTTGAGCATGTGGGGAGTCTCAGGCCCGAGGTCTGGGTGGTATTGGGGCTCCAAGGCCTGGCTGTCACCCAGACCCAGGCGGTGGCCGGGATGGGCTCTGCTGGCACGGCTTACCACCTCATTGACATCACAACACAGCTGAGATGTGCTCGGAACTGGGAGGGGTGAATCTGACTGTGTGTCTGAGGAGTATTCTGGGTGCAATTGCAAAGCACAGAACGGTCATATGAAGGCATCTGATTGCATGCACTTAACTGCAGTTTATTTTGGATTTTGGAAAGGGACCATTAACAAACTGTTTCTTTTCCTCTCTTTCCCTTCCCTGCCACTGATTCAGTGAGCTGGAGATTGGAGAACAGGTATAATTCCAGTTCTTAACATAGATGAATAGATTCCCTGGTTTACTGATGCTATAGTGTAAAAAATAGCACCATGAAATAATGTTTGTATGTAGATTTGCAAATACTCTGAGGAGTTGTAACCTCTTAAAATACTAACAGTGACATGACTGTTTTAAGTTTATATAATTGTGTTTTTTAAAACTTAGTAATGTTTAATTCCTAACTTGAATGTTTTTGTTTCATTTTTTTTTCACTTAATGTTGTCTCACAAAATGTAACGATTCTAGGTCACTAATGTCTGTTCTGCATGAATGTTGTTCATTTTGGAATTTCTTGAAGACTTGAAAGAATTTCAAGACAGTTGCTGACTAAACTTCTCTGTCTTGCTTCACAGCCGAAGGAGTAGACTGCAGTGCCTGTCTGCGGTGATGCGCCTTTTTCGAGGAGGATGAATAAACTGTAAAAGCTCCCTGTGTCTGGCTGTGTGGAATCTGTGGGTAGTGGCTTACTGGGCGGGGACCCCTGTGCAGGTGTCCCTTGATGGTTGTGTACCTGTCCGACAGGCGCTCAGTCGGGACTTGGGTGGGTGGGGGTGTTCTTTCCTCTTAGCAGCAGGAAGGGGTCCCAGAGCCCAGCTTGGTTGTCACCTCAGTTCTTTGAGGGTTTTGCTAGGTGACACTGGATCACATCTTTGTTTGCCCTGAAGTAAATGGGATCTGTCACCTGAATTGCAAGTTTGTATTTAGGGAGCTGTGGGTGTGTTTTGTGAGGGGGGGCCTCTGTGGTCTAATGAATAGGTGGTTCTATGTGTGCTTGGTGGGTGGATAGGTTGTCTGACTCTTGTGACTTTAACAGGGTTGTGCGTGCCTCTCTCCATCACATAGGAGTCCCAGGATGGCTGTTAGAGGCATCCATGTGAGGGCCTGAGGTGTCGGTCACTGGGCGTTTGCATGGTGGTGGGACTCGGGGAGTGAGGGGTGTTGTGGGCTAACCAGTGGGCAGGGTTAAGAGTTGGGTGTCTGCGCTGGGTAGAAGACGCATTGATACACAGGTTTTGGATACCATTTGCCTGACGTTTATTGATTGGTTTGCATCTTAGGAGGCCCATGTGGGAGCCTGGTGTGGAAATGCTGCTAAGAACCATGTTGGGATGGTCTCAGGAAACAGTGGACCATGGAAGACCTGGTTGGTTAGGCAGGAAGAGTCCAGAAGAAAGCAGTTACCATGGGTATGGGAGGGTCTCCCCTGGAGGACAGAGGAGGAAAGAGCTGTGGTTGCAGGTGGCCCTGCGGACTGCGGGGCACGTACAGTTGCTGCACTCAGGGATCTGTAGGTTTGAGGAGCCCATGGCCCTGTTCTTGCTTGGGGATCTCCTCTCCTAGCCGAAGAAGGGTCAGCCTGGTGGGGGTGGGGCCGGCAGGCGTGGAATGCTCGGCCTGGGTTCTGTGCCCAGAGTGGCTGGCTGGGGATGGTGTGAGAGCAGGATCTTAAGTGCCGCCACCTCTGAGCTGGAGCGAGGGCTCTGGAGTGCCGCAGGCAGGGTACCACTGGAGCTGACTCAGCAGGAGCAGGGCTGGGGCAGCAATGCAGTGCAAGGAAGGATGGGAGGGGTCCCTGTCCCAGCTGGTGTGCAGAGCAGGCACAGCTGCAGGGAGCCCCAGTGGGTCTGAGGTGGGCAGCAGAGGCTGCCATGTGTACAGGGAGGGTGGCCTGTGTGCTCATGCAGCCTCTGGAGAAGAGTTTCCGTCTTCTCTGGGCCAGACTGCTCAGGCTGGGATGTTAGCACAAGTCAGCATGGCTGTTAGACTTGGATGGCATTTTGAAACTTGGCACATTTTACATAAAGATCTGGATTTCAGGGGGCCGGC
>PVJX010051069.1:0-10421 GCA_004027295.1 Dolichotis patagonum | reverse complement strand
GATCCAGTGTGGCCCCTGGTCTGTATCACAGGGAACAGAGGAACGAAGCCATTTGTCTGCCTGTGGGCCATGGGAGTGGGCTGCGTGGTGGGCCAAAAGATACGCCCGAATTGACTGCTGGTGTTACCTTATTTGGAGAAATGATCATTAAATTAAGAATCTCTAGGAGCCAGGAACGCTGGTGCACGCCTGTGATCCCAGCACTTGGAAGGCTGAAAAGCAGGAGGATTGCTACAAGTTCAAGGTCAGCTTAGATGGCGAGTTGATCCAGGCTGGATCGCATAGCGAGACCCTGCCTCCAAAAAACAAAGAAACAAAGACTCTCCAGACATCCTGGATTACCCAGGTGGATTCCAAATGTGACAGTAAACACCCAAGTAAGAGACAGCTTTATGGAGACCTGGTATGGGATGAAGACAGAAGACAGAGCTCAGAGTATGAGGGAGCACAGACAGACAGACAGACAGACAGCCAGCTTCCAGAAACCAGAAGGATCAGGAACCCAGGTCCTCTGGAAGCTTCAAAGCTCTGCCACTCCTTGGTTCCAGACTCCTGGCCTTGGGAAATGCAATGCGTGGAGCTTCTCCTGTTCTGGGCCCAGACGGTGCCAATCTGTCCTGGTAGGCACGCACCATCTGGGTGACTTCTTCCTCCCCAGGGACGCTGAAGTTTCAGAGACAGCCCGACGCCTTGCCTTTGAGTCCCCTGCTTTGGTCTTGGTGAGGGCGTGCTGAGGAGACACTCATGGGCCACCGGTAGCCAGGAAGTGAGAAGCCCCTGACGCTTTGGGGACATCTCTGGGACCCCAGAGGATGGCAGGCGGGGAAATCCCTTCCAAATGAAGATGTTACGCTGTCTGGAGGGGCACAAGGGACTCAGGTGGTGTAAAAGGCCTAAGCCTTTTGAGCTAGAAAAAGCAGCCTCCATATGTGTGCTGGCGGCAAGCAGCTTTCAGGCAGTTCTGTGGCTTGCAGCTGCCAGGTGTGGCTGTGACACCTGCCTCTGTGCAGCTGTGCTGTCCCTCCTTCTGCAGATGCCATCCTTCCCCATGGTCCCCGACCACCAAGCCCCCAGCCACAAGCCCAACGGCCGCCAATCCAGTGCCGACCTCCTAGGGGGTGGAGACAGGACCCCCACCCACAGAACAGGACGCAGCCCCAGATTCAGCCGTGTCCCCACTCTGCACCCCCACTCTTCTGGAATGACTCCTGAGCACTTCCTCTTACAACACCTGAAGTAAAATGTTGTTTTCAACTGGTCTTCTTCTTCTTCTTTTTTTTTTTTTGGACAGGGTCTTGCTATGTCATTCAAGCCGGCCTTGAACTTGCAGCAATCTTCCTGCCTCAGCCTCCCAAGTGCTAACATGTGGTCTTCTGTTGTGGCTCCTCTTCCTTTCTGTGTCAGAGCGGGAAGCCCAGCTAGAGGGTGTCTGGTGACCCCCGAGGCCTCAGACCCAACGGATGTAACACGCCCTGAACACTTTGCCACCAAGGAAGGAAATCAAAGTCTCCAGGCTAGAGTAGGCGCCTTCCAGCCTGCTTCGCTGTGAGGTAGGAGGCCTCATCAATATTCATTAGTGAGTGAATAAAACCTTGAAGTGGGGTGAAAGGATGGCAAATCTGTGTAGTGCTGCGGTATGATAAGAAATAGATCCCTTGCCAGGCATGGTGGCACACGTCTGACACCCCAGTACTTGGGAAGAAGTTGTCCCAAGTGAAAGCTGCCTCAGCCCCTCTGTCCTGGAGAAGGCGGCCCCGTTTCAGGTAGACCAGATGGCCACTCTGCTCCAGCTCCCTGAGGCCCAGCACTCCCTCAGCAATTCGGGAGCAACGTGGCTGTGGGGACCACCCTGGATGTGCCCCACCTCGGCCAGCAGTGTCGCTGATGCTTGATCGCCCTGCTGGCAGCAGAACCGTGGCTGAGCACCTGCCGAGGGGTGAATAACTCTGGGCTCCTTGTTTGCTTTCCTTGCCCTTTGCTCGTCTGCCAAGCCAGCCTGTGTTGATGAATGGGGCCATTCACCACTGTGTCAACCCATACTCTCCCCTCTGATGGCGAACGCGGTGTCAGGAAGTCAGTGTGTACTGGGGGGCCATCCATGTACCCCAGGGGTACCCCACGTGCCTCGGAGACAGAGGCTCAGCCTGTGTGCGCTTGGGGGACACCGCCCAGGCTGGGGACCAGCTGTCCAGCTCAGCCTCCTCTCTGAAGGCCACATGGCGGGAAACAGAGTGCAAACAGCAGGCACCCAGCGGGGGTGTGCGGGTGGGGTGTTTATCTAAACCGGATCCTTCAGGAGCCAGCGGCAGGGGAAGGGTGCTGAGGGGTTCGGAGGTGGGGGGAAGACGCTAAGGTCTGCTGTCTCGGGATCAGGTCCCAGTCCGGGGTCACTGGCCCATCTAGGGTTTGCATTGCGAAAGGTCTCCTAGCCAAAAGGCCACACACTGCTGGATCTGGAAGGACCTGGAAATGGATTTCCTGGGTCTTGTGATTATGGGCCGGAAGAATGTGGGAGGGGCTGTGACTTGGGAGGGTACTCCTGGCTCCTGGCCTGGTCAGCAGCAGCTCCTGGCATGTAGGCAGGTGATGCCCAAGTACAGGGATCTGGGAACTCAAGAGTGCCTGCCTCACGGTCACACCCGTGACTCACTCTGCAAATGTTTGCGTCCCAGGCTGGGGTGATGGAGGCCTTCATTCCCGACATGGTGGAATATAAACTGCCCACGGGGGTGTATTAGGCGTGTAAGCTGCGGAAGACCCTCAGGGTGCTCGCAAGGACCTCAGTGTCACTCCAGGGTCAGCTGAGAGGTGACTGACTGATCAGGCCAAGATAGACCCTGCAACACTGGGGCCAAGGTCCTCTTGTCACCTGAGAGCCTCTGAGGGGTTCCTGGAAGTAGAGGTGGGTGACCCTACCACTCAGGGGCACGAAGGCAAAGGAATCATAGGACCTCAGGAAAGCGGCAGACAGAGGGCTCTCAGGGGGGACTTTGAAAGGACTGCATACACTCAGTGAACCCGCAGGTCAGCCCTCGATGGGGGCAGGCGAACAGTTTGGCCAGGAGCTGGGGATATTTACTGTTACTTGGGGTGGAGATCTGTGGAATCTGTGAACGTGGGAAGAGGAGTTTCAGTCCATGGATGGAAAGCGCTGGCCCGTTGATGGGAGGTAGGGTAGGGGCCCATGCATGAGGGAAAGGCCCATTTTACAGGAGAGACAGACGGCCCAGTCATGGGAGAAAAGGACAGTCCCAGGAACGAGGGACTGGCCCAGCCTTTGTCTTTAGGAAGCTCTGCCTGGGTTTGTACCCTGATACAGTTTTCTGTTTCATTTTGTTTTGTTTCCGAGCTGGGGTCTCACTAGGAAGTTTGCGCTGGCCTTAAACTCCCTGTGAAGGCCTGGCCTCGGACTTGCTCCATCCTCCTGCTCAGCCTCCAGTGCTGGGATTACAGGTATGCACACCTGGCTGCAAGCTGCAGTTTCTATTATAGGTACAAATACATATTTTTCTTGGTGGTACTGATAGCCTTCATTCTGCACTTTGTCTGCAGCCTTTTTTTTTTTTTGAGGTGGTTTCACCAAGTCAGCAAGTTGCCCAGGCTGGACTCGAACTTGGGGTCCTCCTGCTTCAGCCTGCCAGAGCACAGAGAATGCAGGCGTGCACCACCACTCTTGGCTTTTAATGGTTCCTTTTTTTTTTTTTTTTTTTTGCGTACCGGGGATGGAACTCACGACCTTGCGCTTGCCAGGCGCTTATGCCACTGAGCTAAATCCCCAGCCCAATGGTTCCATTTTTAAAGCTACAATTTCTCGTGTCTCCTTCCCTCCTGTCTTTATTTCTTACATCCACTTCAGTGTGAACACAATCCAGGGATGTCCCGGGCAGCCTCCAGCGGATACCCGTCCCTGTGAGGCCACAGGTGCATGCCAGGCCCCTCCAGGCCCATGCTGGAGCAGTATGCATCCCGGGCCTCCCCCCACCCCTCCGGCTCCGCAGCGCGCGGCCCCTCGGACCCCTCCCTCCTCCGCGCAGCCTCCTCGGCTCCAGGCCTGCAAGGTGACAGCCGCACCGCCCGCCCGGTTTCCGCCTCGCAGGCCCCGCCCCGCCGAGCTGGGCGCCCCGGACCGCAGCGCCGCGGTGAGTAGGGCGCGGGGCGGGCACGGACCCGGACGACGCCTGGGGCCCCGAATGCGAATCCGACCTTCGCCACCTCCTTCCCGGCGCCGCGGTGCACAGCGGGCCGCAGGCCGGGCCCACCGTGGAGCCCTCCCCGCCCCGGGCCCGGTGCGGCCGCCCCGCCCGTCCTCCCGCAAACCTGGGGTCTGAGGCCCCAGACCCCGCGCTCCCGCCCCCGGAGCCAGCAGTGCTAGCCAGAAATAGCTCCTCTCCGCCCCATACTCAGGGCCTGAGCTCCGGTGCTCTGTAAGCTGGGTTCAGCTTGCGCATCGCGTGGAACCCGGCACCCCAATTCCACCGCCCTGGGCCCCGGATTTGCACCCCACTCCACCTCACCCCCCAGACCTAGGGCGGACGCCGGGCCGCGCCCTGCGCTGCCGGGTGGACGGAGACAGGCCCATCCCCCACCCTCAACGCAGGACTCTGGGCCTGGTTCTGGGGACCCGCCGCCTGGGAGCTGGGCTCAGAACCTCCAAGGTAAAGCCCGGGAACGGCACCCCTACCCTATCCTCTTCCGGGGAGAACCCTGGCCCACTGGATCTATTGAACGGGGTGGGGGACTTAGTCTCCCCAACCCGCTGCGCCCAGGTGCCTGCGATGTCGTCACCTTGGCAGAACCGAGGACCTGGGCAGACGAGGAGGGGGCGCGGGCGGAGGCGACTGAGAACCCTGAGCGTGGTGGGGGTGGCCTCCGAGCTGGGGAGCTGCGTCCCAGAGTCCATCAACACGCGAGTTTCCGTGGCAACGGCCCAAAGACATTTATAGGCGCAGTGTCAGGGAGGGCATCCCCGAGCCCCCTCCTCCAGCTGTTGTGTCTTCCTGTTTTGTCACCACGGCAACGGTGACCTCAGCCCTCCGCCTCGTCCCTCCTGGTTGGGGGACTCCAGACTCGGAGGGGCGTGGTCCTGCTTTGGCCCCGCCCCCAAAAGGACTGGGCATGGGGGGAAGGGAGGGGGATCCCTGTGCACTGCCCCAGTCCCGGGCTGGCCCCGCCCCCGCCCCGCCCCCGCGCGCTCTCCGGGCCGCACCCCACCCGGCCAACCCCACCCCGCAGCAGACCCTTGTGGTCCGCAGCTGTCGCCTGTGCTTCAGCCGCAGTCGCCGCTGGCTGGAGAGGTGAGGCTGGGGGACCCCAATGCCCTGGGGCGGTGGCTCAGGTTCCTGGGGCTCAGTGGAGGATGAGGCTGGGATGCTGAATCTGGGTGGGGTCCTCTGGAAGACGGGCTGGGCCAGGATGCTAGGATTCTCCAGAGATAGCTGGGGCCTGGACTCAAACAGGTCACAAGTCCCAGACGGGGGGCTGGATCCGGACTCGGGGGTGTGAGAGGGAGGCTGGGCCTGGACCTGGGGTTTTAGGTCGAGAAAAGATGCAGGCTACTAAATCCGGGTTGCAGAGGCAGAAGCAGAGGTGCTCAAGAACGGAGGAGCCTGGAGCTGAGAACTCCGCCCTTAAGAGTGGCTGGAGTCTGAAATTTGTGCTTATTTTGTCTTGAGACAGGGTCTCCCTATGTGGTTCAGGTTGGTCTCGAACTCGTTACATAGCCCAAGCTGGCCTCGAACTCAGGGCGATCCTCCTGCCTCAGCCTCCCTAGTCCTGGGCTGACAGGCGTGCGCCACCACACCCGGCTCCTGTTGCTTTGCGAGACAGCGTCCTGCCATGTAATTTAGGCAGGTCTGTAGCTCCGGCCGGCCTGGAAGTCTGGGTTCTCTTGCCGCCACGCCCGCTGCTTGTTTTGTCTTATTTTTAGTTGGCCACTCCTGACCCCGTCCCCATCCGAGAGCCAGGGAGAACTCCAACTTTGGACCCCTGTAAGGCGAAGGCTAAGACCCCGCACTCGGGCTCCCAGGGTGGGGCGGTCCCGGGAGGACCCGAGATGGGGCCAGGCTGAGTCCAGCCGTGAAGCATGGTGAGGCCGGGGCGGGGCTCGGGGCCGCCCGACTGAGCCTGGAGGGCGGGGCGTCTGGAGGCGAGGCCGGAGGGTCCCGAGCCCGGGCGCCAGTCCTGGGTCCCCTAGAGGTCTGCCGCGGTGCATTCCTGAGCTCTGACCTCAGGCTGCGCAGGCCCGGGGCGGGCCCTCCTACTCCTCCGCCTCTCCCTCCTCCGCTGGAGCTCCCCTGCTCCCGGCGGCCGCGCGCCCCCCTCCTCTCCCTGGGCGCGCGCCTTCCGGTGTGCACGGCGCGCCCTGCCTGGCGGGGGCCGATGCTGTAGCTCCGCGCGACCCTGGGGCGCACACGTGGCTGCCAGTGCTGGGCTCCCTGCATTCCCGCGCGCGCCTCTAGGGGAGCCCGGGTCCCCACCCCTTCCTCTCTTGGAGACCCCCTCAGGTGCGGGACCCACAACTCACTTTTTAAGGAATCGGAAGTCTGCGCTCGCCTAGTCTCCCCGTACGCGGAGCCGCTCCGCTCCCCCACACCTCGCGAGGGCGACACGCAGAAGGGGGGTCCCACCCCGCCTCCCCGGCAGCAGCGCCACGCTAGGCCTTATAAGGCTTGGATACGCCGGCCCCGCCCAAGCCACACGGCCGGACCCGGGGGTGGGCCTCTCCGCGCCCCGCCCCGCCGCCCCCCTTCGTCCGGCCCGCGCAGATCGTACAAGGGGCGGGGCGGCCCGTCGCTCGGGTCATCCCCAGCCCCTTGGGGCTGCGGCCCGCGGCTAAGTTTCGTCCCTGCCGGGCGGCGCAAACCTCCGACGCGGGACTGCGCGGCCACCAGTGGCCGGGGGCCTGGAGGGAGGAGCCAGGCCTGAGCCGCACTGACCTCTCCCCAGGTGCCCCGACCGCCTTTCCAGAGCGCCTGCCGCTGAGTCGTCTCCGGACCGTTCTCCTCCGTGTGGCCTCCTGAATCCGCTGGTGAGTGCGCGGGCTCTGGACCCTGGGTCTGAGGGCGGAGACCGGGCCGGGACCCCGGATCCGAGAGCGGAGGCCGGGCCTGGGACCCTGGTCTGAGGTCCAAAAGACAGCACGGAGACACAGAGTCTGAGTGTGAGGCAGCTGGCTCCGGTGTGCCCTGGGGTCCCAGCCCTGCAGCAGGTACAGACTGTCCTGCTCGCCGCCCAGCTGGCCGTGAAGTAGGAGGTTTTAGTTCCTTGTGTTGAGAGCCACCTCCTGACAGTTTCAAAGGTGTCGGCTCACAGACTGGAAATTTTGCACCCTGAGAAAGGTTTTCGGCTTCTCCAAAGGTTTCAGAACAAGGAAGTGGACGCAGTGGGGTTTGGGTCCGGGAAGAAAGAAGCTAGATGACAAGTCTGGGCCTGCCGGGCCGGACCGGCCAATGTCTGACCCAGTGGCACCCAGCCCAGCTCCGGTGCAGAGGGCCGAGGCCCTGGGCTATGGGTGTGTGGAGCTGCGTTTCCCAGACTGGAGAAGCAGCCGGGGGTTACTGGGGCTGGACTCTGTGCAAGGGTCCTTGGGTTCCAGGGCTGCATACCTAGGGCTCGCCAGGCATGGAGTCCTGACCCCGGAGCGTAGCAGGGCCCGCAGGGCAGTGGAGTGGACCTCCTTTTGGAAGAGCTGCGAGGAGGAAGCATTGGGTCACAGTTACGCAGAAGAGGGAAGTTTATTCCCAGAGCCTGAAAGCAGTCAGATAGGGCTGGGGTATAGCATTCCCAGGGATAGGGGCCCGGAATGCTGGGTTCGGACACACCAGGGCACATGTGAGCCTGAACTAGGGTGACCCACTATGTCCTGTGTGCCCGAGACTGACCCCTTTTGCACACAGAAAGCCCCACACCCTGGGAACTCCCTAACCAGAGCCCACAGCAGTGGTTGTTATTTCTGTCTGGTTTTTTGAGCCCGAGTCTCGCTGTGTAGTTCAGGCTGGTCTTGAACTCACTATGTAGCCCAGGCTGGCCTGGAACTCAGAGCGGTCCTCCTGCCTCAGCCTACTAAGTGCTCAGATTAGGAGCAACCACTCCGGCTTTGGAGCCCACAGTCCTGGGTCTTGAGACTCTTGTCTTTCGCCTTCCCCAGCCATGCCGGTGACGGTGACCCGCACGACCATCACGACCACGTCCTCCTCCTCCACCATCGTGGGGTCCCCTCGGGCACTGGCCCAGCCCCTGGGCCTGCTCCGCCTACTGCAGCTGGTGTCCACCTGCATCGCCTTCTCACTGGTGGCCAGCGTGGGCGCCTACACGGGGCCCATGGGCCACTGGTCCATGTTTACCTGGTGCTTCTGCTTCTCTGTGACCCTCGTCATTCTGCTGGTGGAGCTGTGTGGGCTGCAGGGGCGGTTCCCCCTGTCCTGGAGGAACTTCCCCATCACCTACGCCTGCTATGCCGCCCTCTTCTGCCTGACCTCCTCCATCATCTACCCCACCACCTATGTGCAGTTCCTGTCTCATGGCCGCTCCCGAGACCACGCCATCGCCGCCACCACCTTCTCCTGCGTTGCCTGCCTGGCCTATGCCACCGAGGTGGCCTGGACCCGGGCGCGACCTGGTGAGATCACTGGCTACATGGCCACCGTGCCCGGGCTTCTCAAGGTGCTAGAGACCTTCGTGGCCTGCGTCATCTTCTTCTTCATCAGCAACCCTGACCTGTACCAGCATCAGCCTGCCCTGGAGTGCTGCGTGGCGGTGTATGCCATCTGCTTCATCCTGGCGGCCGTGGCCATCCTGCTGAACCTGGGCGACTGCACCAACGTGCTGCCCATCTCCTTCCCCAGCTTCCTGTCCGGCCTGGCCCTGCTGTCTGTTGTCCTGTACGCCATTGCCCTGGTCCTCTGGCCCCTCTACCAGTTCAATGAGAAGTACGGTGGCCACCCGCGCCGGTCCTGGGATTCGGGCTGTGCCATCAGGCACGCCCACAGCGTGTGCTCTTGGGACCGCAGGCTGGCGGTGGCCATCCTGACGGGCATCAACCTGCTGGCGTACCTGGCCGACCTGGCGTACTCCGCGCGCCTGGTGTTCGTCAAGGTCTAGCGCTGTCGTGGCCTCCGTGTGACCCCTTTGGTCTCCTCCCCACGTGTAGGTGCCCAGACCTCATTTCCTCCCCCTTCCCTTCCCCGCCTGCCTAGCCTGCCTCTCCGTGCTCACTTCCTCTTTTCTTTCCATGGCGGCCGGTGCCCACATCCTGCTCCCCAGCCCCCCAGCTGTCTCTCCTGACCCTGCTGCTTCTACCTCTTCTGACCCTTTGCGTGCTCCCTTCCGGTCTCCCCACTGGTTTCTTACCTGCCTGTGTGTCCCCATGAGGAGCCCTGGCCCCACCTCACCTCCAAAGGTGCTGAGCTCCACCCCTTTTCTGCAGCTGTTCATGCCAGGGCCTCCGGAGAGGCCTCTTTGCCAAAGCATGCCTGCCCACCCTCGCTGTGCCTTAGACCTGTGTGTGTTTGTGTGTGCGCGCGGGGGTGGTGGGGTGGAGGTGGCGGTGCTTAGGGATTGGGCCCCCTTCCCCCTAGTGGAGGAGGCTGTATACTGCACTTCCTCCCGGGGTACAAAACCAATTCTCTGGAGGTCAATTCCCAGTGGGCGGGACATGTTAAGCACAGATCCTGGGTCCCCAGATCCACCTGGCACTCGGCCCTGCCTGAGACTGGCTCTAGAATCTTTGCCAGGCTTAGGAAAAACCCACTGCCTAGAGGCTGTCCCGGAGGAAGCAGGAGGTGGAAGAAATCAGTCTTGCGGACCAAGGTCTGAAGTATTTGTGCGGGGCAATTATAGGGCCCTCCCGCCTCAGTGTTAAAAATAACATCTCTCTTTGGCAGGGATGAAGGGAAATGACCACTGCCGGAGTTCAAGGCAGTGACCTGGCTTTTTCTTTTTTTTTCTTTCTCCTGGTCACCAGTGCAAAAATTACGGGGTGGCCTTACTCTGCAAGGGGGATGTTTCTTTGCAGTTTTTCTTCACTTTTGGGTGGGGGGAGGAATGGCATTGCGTGCCCGTGCGTGTCGGTGCACACACGCGTGTTTCCGTGTGCTAGTTGCTGCTTGCTGCTGCTTCCTGCTTCTCCAAAACTCACGCATACCGTGATATATATAAATGTATAAATATATATTTTATTTTTGTTTTAATTCCCTGCAGCTTTTGGTTCCTACAGCTCCTGCTGCAGTCATAGAAGTCATGTCCCTCTCCATACTCGCACATTCACAATGTTTTTTAAAAATCTTGACATAAAGATAAAAAAGAAAACTTGTGTTTATGATTATTATTATTACTGCGGTGCACCCCAGGGGAGAGGCCCAGGTTCCTCAGTCTGATGGAGAAGGAGCAGTTGGGACCATGGGACCATGGGATGGAGAAGGAGG
>PVJX010051068.1:0-10420 GCA_004027295.1 Dolichotis patagonum | reverse complement strand
CTTTCATGTTTTTTAAAAAAATAAAATTGCTTTAATTTCTTGGCTTTTTTCTCTTCACATTTTTGAACTGTGGTCCTCCTCAGCTCTTTGTAAACATATTTCACTGCATTTTGGAGAGCTGGTTTGGTTGTCATGGATTTATTCATTTGTTCTTTTTCATGGATGTATCTTATTTTTCCAGTGACTTAGAAAGATAATTTTTAGGGGGGTAAATCAATCTTGGTTGTAGCTTGTTTTCTTTTAGAGAATGAAATACTTCACTCTAAGATCTCTTTGACCTGAAAAATATAGAACACTTGATGAATTTGCCTGTCATTGTTGTGCACCAGACCTGGTGATCTTCTCTGTGTAGTTTCAATTTTATGTCTATGATGCTAAATGGAACACTACATCTCCTCCTTTATTTCTGATTTTATTTATTTTACTCCTAACTCCTTTGTCTTGTTTGCTCTTGCTAAAGAGTTTCATCTGTCTTACCTTTCCTAGATTTTTTTTATTGTTTTAAATTCATTTTTTAGTTCATGTTTGCATTTCTTATATGGATTTATACAGGTACACAGCAAAACTTAATCCCATTGATCTTCTCTACCCCTCTGTTTCCCTAATATCATTTTTGAATATTTTGATCAGGGATTGAATTTATGATGTTGCAGTTGCCAGGCAGGTGCTTATACTGCCAAGATAAATCCAGGTCCTCCCATAATATCTTCTTTTTTTAGAGTTTTTTTTCAAATATTTCTTTTTTTATTTAAAAAAGAGAAAAGTCATAAAAGAACAAAAAGCAAAAGGTGTAAATAACAACAGCAAACTCAAAACAATGTCAATATAAGTTTTCACCACAGAATGAAAGAAATTTAACAATGGTTGTTATAATGCATATTTTCCTTTTCTTTTTTCAAAGAAATGAAAGAAAATTAAAGAGAATAGAAAAGCAGAAAATGGTAGAACAATACCGAGCTCAAGGCACTCAAAGGAAAAAAATTCTCATCGTAGACTCACTAGTTGATACATTTCTTGTTGTTTTCTCAAAAAATCATTGCCAAATTTACAAAATCAAAGCATAAATAGTGACTAGACACTCAAACACTGACAATGAAAATCCTTCTATTCAGTGTTCCAACAGAAATTCAGAAATATGGCCAACTATCTTACACACTACACACTTCATTATACTTTTTAGAGCACGTTCCTTCCCTTTCACTTTCCCAATATCTATCATACTCTTTGGATCCCAGTATTGGGTCAGTTTTTGTTATTTTTTACACTAGAGAGATAATGTGGTATTTACTTATGTGAGTCCTGTTTATTTCACTAATGAGGATATTTTCAAGTTGCCTCCATTTACCTATAAAGGCCACAAGATCTTCATTTTTTATGGCCAAGTAGTATTCCATTGTATAAAAATACCACAGTTTTCATCCACTCTGCAGTTGATGGGTATTTTGGTTTTTTCCAAAATTTAGCTATCCCAAATTGGGCTGCTATGAACATAGATGCACATATATCTCTGTGACCTGACATTTTAAATTTTTCTGGGAAAATACCCAGGAGGGGAATAGCTGGATTGATTGGAATTTCCAATCCTAGTTTTCTGAGGAATCTCCATACTGACCTCCACAATGGTTGCACCAGTATGCACTCTCACCAACAGTGGAGGAGTGTTCCTTTTTCCCCGCATCCTCACCAACATTTTTTATCAGTTGTTTTCTTGATGGCCGTCATTCTTTCTGGGGTGACATGAAATCTCAATGCTGTTCTAATTTGAATTTCTTGAATGACCAGTGATGATGAGAATTTCTTCATGTATTTCTTTGGCATTTGTATATCTTCATCTGAGAACTGTGTGTTCATCTCCAATGCCCATTTTTGGAGAGGGTCCTTGAATTTGAGGGGCTTGGTGTTTTTCAGTTCTTTATATGTTTTAGATATAAGTCCTTTGTCTGAAGGATTGTTGGCTGAGATTTTTTCCCATTCTGTGGGTTTTCTTTTCACTTTGTTGGTGATTTCTTTTGAAGTGCAAAAACTTTTTAGTAATATGAGATACCAGTTGTTGAGTCTTTCAAGTATTTCCCATGTGGTTTGAGTTTTATCCATGAATTCTCTCCCTACACCTGTCTCCAATGTTTTTACCTACTGTGTCTTCCAGTAGGTTTAGTGTTTCTGTTTTAATATTTAGATTCTTGATCCATTTTGACTTTAGTTTAGTGCATAGTGATAGGCATGGATCTATTTTCAGTCTTTGGCATGTGGAGAGCCAGTTTTTCCAACACCATTTATTTAAGAGGCTATCTTTTTTCCAGTGAACATGTTTAGCCCCTCTGTCAAATATCAGGTGGCTGAATGTCTTTGTAGTAGTGTTTGCATCTTTTAATCTGTTTCATTGATCCTCAGATCTACGTGTTTGCCAGTACCATGCAGATTTTATCACTGTAGCTTTGCAGTATAGTTTCAAATCAGGGGTTGAAATTCCTCCCATCTTGCATTTTTTGCTCAGATTTGCCTTTGCTGCTCTAGGTTTCTTCTGTTTCCATATGAATTTTAGGAATGTTTTTTCTAGATCTGTAAGGTATGTTGATGGTATTTTGATTGGGATTGCATTGAATCTGTATAACAGTTTTGGGAGTAAGGCCATTTTCACAATGTTGGTTCTTCCTAACCAAGAGCAGGGGATAGCCTTCCATTTCCTAATATCCTCTTCAATATGCTTGTATAATTTTCAGTATATAGATATTTTGCATTCTTGGTTAGGTTGATTCTTAAGTATCTCACTTTTTTAGATGTTATTGTGAAGGGTGATATTTCCATAATTTCTCTCTCAGTGAGTTGTTTGTGCACAGGAATGCCATTGATTTTTGAGTGTTGACTTTGTATCCAGTTACACTGCTGAATTTGTTTATTACCTCTAGTAGTCTTTTAATGGAGTTTTTGGGGTCTTCTATGTAGAGGATTATGTCATCTGCCAATAAAGATAATTTAACTTCTTTTCCTATTTTTATTCCTTTTATTTTTCCCTCTTGTCTAATTGCTCTAATATTTCTAGAACTATATTGAATAGGAGTGGTGATAGTGGACATCCTTGTCTTGTTCCTGATTTTAGAGTGAAGGATTTCAGTTTTTGTCCATTTAGTGTATTGTTGGCTGCTTGATTGTCATAAGTGGTCTTCATGAGATTGAGGTACATACCATCTATTCTGAGTTTTTGTAGGGTTTTTATCATGAATGGATGTTGGACTATATCAGATCTTTTTCTGCACCTATTGAAATGATCATGTGATTTTTATTTTTGGCTCTGTTGATGTGGTATATCACATTTATTGATTTGTGTATGTTAAACCATCCCTGCATTCCTCCAATAAATCCCCCTTGGTCATGGTGTATAATCTTCTTGCTGATTTGCTGCATTCTATTTGCCAGTATGTTATTGAGAATCTTTGCATCAATGGTCATTAGTGAGATTGGTCTATAGTTTTCCTTTTTGGTTGGGTCTTTCTCTGGTTTTGGTATCAGGATAATACTTGCACCCTAGAATGATTTAGGGAGGATTGCTTTCTTTGCAATTTCATTGAAGAGGTTAAGGTGTGTTGGCATTAAGTCTTCTCTAATTTTCTTATAGAATTCAGCCGTGAAACTATCAGGACCTGTGCTTTTCTTTGTTAGTAAGTTTTTAATAACATTTTTGATATCAGTAGCTGCTATTGGATTATTCAAAATTGTTGTGTCTTCTTGACTGAACTTTGGTAGTTCATATGTTTTTATAAATCTGTCTATTTCCAATGTGTTTTCCACCCTATGTGAGTAGAGCTTTTCAAGGTAAGTGTTCATGATCGTTTGAATTTCCATGGAATCTGTAGTAATTTCCCTCTTTTTAGTCCTTATTGCATTGATTTGGGTTTTTTATTTCTTTTTCTTGATAAGGTTGGCTAGAAGTTTATCAACTTTGTGTATCCTCTCCAAAAACCAGCTCTTTGATTTATTAATTCTTTGTATTGGGGGGGTTAAATTTCATTAATTTCTGCTCTAATCTTAAAATTTTTCTCCTTCTATGAGCTTTGGGTTTGACTTGCTCTTCCTTTTCCAGGAGCAGAGATGAGCATTAGTTTTTTTTATTTGTGCCCACACCGTTTTCTTGATGTGACTATTTATTGCTCTATATTTTCCTCTTAGGACAACTTTCATTATATCCCATAGGTTACAGTATGATGTGTCTGCATTTTCATCATATTTTAGGTATTGTTTTATTTCTTCTTTAATTTCATCCTAACCCGCTGGTTGTTCAGAAGTTTGTTATTTAGTTTCCATGTATTTATGCAGGTTTTCCAGTTTTTTGCCATTGATTTCCAATTTTAGTGCACTATGATCAGATATTATGCATGGGATAATTTCACTCCCTTTGCATTTACTTAAGAATGCTTTATGAGTTTATAAATGGTCTATTTTAGAGAACATCCCATGTGTGACTGAGAAGAATGTATATTCGGAAGTGGTTGGGTGGAACACTCTGTAAACATCCACAAAGTCCATTCGTTCACAGGTGTGATTCAGTTCTTTTATTTCTTTACTGACTTTTTGTCTAGTTGATCTATCTCTTTGTGACAGTTAAGGTCTCCTATTACAATTGTGTTCTTGTGTATTTGGTTTTTCATGTCCATTAGTATTTGTCTTATATAGTTGTGTGTTCCTGTATTTGGTGCATATATATTTATAATTGTTAGTTCTTTCTCAGGAATTTTTCCACTTACAAGTATGTAGTGGCCTTCTTTATCTCTTTTAATCCTTTTAGGTTTGAAGTTCACTTTGTCTGCAAACAGAATAGCTACCCCTTATTTTTCCGAGTTCCTATTACATGGAATACTATTTTCCATCCTTTAACTTTTAGTCTATGAGTTTGTTTTAAGTCAGTTGTTTTTCTTGTATACTGCATATTGTGGGGTCCTGTTTCTTGATCCATTCTGTCAACGTGTTGCTTTTGACAGGTGAATTAAGTCCATTTACATTCATGGTTATTAGTGATATGTATTGACTTGACTTTCCATATTATGCTCCTGTGGTTGGTTTCCTGCTTTCCTCCCTTGTTTAATTTCTTGTCCAGGCTGGTGATTTCTTTCTGTTGTTGCTCTGGAGATTGTGGTCATTTCTATCTCTTTCTAGTATGTCTTCCAGTACTCCTTCTAGAGATGGTTTGGTAGATATGAATTTCGTCAGTTGTTCTTTGTCATGAAAGTATCTTCTTTCTCCATTAAATTTGAAAGGCAGTTTTTCTGGGTAAATCATTCTGGGTTGAAAGTGGTTTTCTTTTAGGACTTGAAATACTTCACTCCAAGCTTCCTTAACCTGAAGGTTTGTGGTGAGAAGTCTGCTGTGATTCTAATAGGCTTTCCTTTATAAGTGATTTGTGTGTTTTCTCTAAAAGCTCTTAGTATTCTGTTTTTATGTTGTATGTCTGAAATCTTTATTATATATCTGGGTGTAGATTTATGTTGGTTATGACTGTTTGGTGTTCTATATGCCTCTCTTATGTGTATGTCAGATTTTTTCTCTATGTTTGGGTAATTTTCCATAATTACTTCTGTGAATAGCTTAGTTAAGTCCTTTGCATTGTCTCCTGCCTCCTCTCTGATGCCTAGTTGCCTTACATTGTTTCTCTTGGTGTCATCTTGAAGCTGTTGGATTGTCATTTCATGCTGCTTTGTTGTTTTTATAAGTTCTATCTTTTTCTGGTTGCTAATTGTGATCCTTTCTTCAAGGTCTGAAATTCTATCCTCAGCTTCATTTAAATGGTTTTGCCAGCTTTCAATAGTTTTTTGTTTGTTGGATATCTCTTTGAAACTGTTTCATGGATTCTGCTTGTTTTCTACCTTATTCATTCAAATGTCAATCAATTTCCCATTCTCCTGTATTTTTTTAATCTATTTCTTCCCTGGGTATGCTGAGCAAATCCGTTATTAAAGTTGTTACTTCTGTCTTTCAGTAAGCCATTACTTCTAATTTGATTTCCTCTATAGCCACACAGTTTTGTTTCTTTACTTCATTTGCTATCTTTTCAGAGATTTCTTGTGTATGACCTTTAAAGTCCTCTATTTCTCTGTCATCTGTTCTTGCACCTGATGGACTAGATGTTTGAGATTGCATTTTGGTTTTTTGTTTTGTCACTTTCACCTTCTGGGCCAATATCTGATTATTTAGTCCCAATAGCCACAACTGTCAGCAGTGTACCTCCTAAGTTCCTACTCTGTGGTTGATGTCCACCCAATTGTTGGGTACACAGTGACCAGTACCTACCGGGGTGTTCTGTCTAGGGGAGAGGCCACCCAGTCGCCCACTGAACCAGCACTGTCAATCCACCTCAGTTCAATGATTCTGTGTGGGGCTGTGGCGGTGGGGAGGAGTAGTGGGCAAGCACACCCAGCAGCGTGAGCTGGGGCAGAGGTGATGGTCTCTTTTGCATGGTGCCCTGCTCTGTGCAGGTACGGTGGCAGCGAAGTTGCCAGAGGGGCATGAGGCAGCTCAGCTGCGCAAGCTGGGACAGGGCTCGGCCACTTAATGCGCATGGTGCCTTCCTCTAGGCTGTGGGGGAGGGCAGCAGTGGGCAAGCAGGCCCAGTAGCTTGAGCCAGGGCAGCATCAGTGGTCTCCTCTGCGTGGCACCTTCCTCCATGCCGGTTAGGTGGTGGAGAGGTGGCTAGGGGGGTGTGGGCCAGCTCCCTCCTATAAAATCTTAAACCCCTTTCCATTTGAGAAATAGTGATTTACCTTCTTCCTTTATCTTATTTCATTTTTATCTTTTTTTATACTCTGAGCTTCTCATGTGAGATGAACCAAGCAGTATTTAAGAATGTGATTTTCTTATGTCACTTAACATTATGATCTCAAAGTGCATTAATGTCTTATAATCACCCAAGTTTATCTTTTTTATGCACAGCAGTTTTCTATGGTGTATAAATAATCAATATTATAAATCCATCCATCTATTGTATACACATATAGGTGGTTTCCTATTATTAGCTATATTTAGAATATGTAAAAAAAATTAGACTACCATATTATGAAAAACCACATCCTCCCTTTTTCCAGGAATGTATATTTTTCCTGCTATTATTCTAACTCTCTCTCATCTGAACTCCTTATACCTCAGAGGTATGACATTATCTTTTTTCCCTTTAGATATTTAACCACTATTTTACAAATCATGTAATTAGTACAAGTTTCATACAACAGAATGTAATCTACAACATGTCAAGATACCATAAGATGAATGAGTAACTCAGAGATACAGTGATAGAATCTATTGTCCATTTTGTAATGTCAATTTGTTTGATTTGTGTTCTGTAGGATTAGTTACATCTTAACATTTGGAAATGTGATTTGATTTTACTAGTTATTTGATAAAAGGAGGTGAGTATAGGTAGGGTACAGTTTGACATGACCACAGCAGTTTTGACCATAAACACAATTTTGCCTGCCAGGTAATCCTGGCACATTTGAAACCTCTTTAGAAAAGCAAAGTCTCAGATCATGGAGCAGAACTGTTAACAGTCTCACTGTTTGAATGTCTACTCTACATGTTTTACTTTGTAATTTGAACAACTATTTCCAAGAAGTCAGTATGTAATTTGTCAAGTAATAATTTCTTAGGTTTTTTTGTTGTTGTTCTTTTCCTTTTTCCTTGGAACACTGTATTGTTGCTAACTTTTATTCTATTTTGTTTTGTTTTCTCTTTAAATAAATTTTTTAAAAATGTTTTCAAAAAAAAAAAAGAAAAGCAAAGTCATTAGTGGTCAAGATTTCTACTTCTGTGAAGTGTTTGGACTATTTATTTGTTAGCTGATATTTTGTTTCCTTTTAATTATTTAGCAAACCCACATACATTCTAGGGATATCAAGTGTGGTGGTGGGTTCTGCTGCCCACACTTGTGGGGTTAGAAATTTTCTCCCTCAATTTGCCTCCAGGTGCAAGGATCTTCATGTCCTGCTACTCAGTCACCCTCTTATCTTCAAGTCCCTAAAAGGTCATGCGTTGTTCATTCTTCACTTGCTGGTCAGAGTCAATAGGCAGTGCTTTCCAAAATGAATGGTGAAAGAGCTCTGTTTCTGAGGACACACATGGGAAAAAAGGAGTGGTGATACCTGAGCAAATAATCCTGACTACACGAAGATGATGCAAAGTCACCTTTTAGCAAAACCTGAGCAACCACGAAAGTCAACCTGAAACAATCAAATCACATGTAAAAGAGAAAATGTGTTTTAAAAACTGAAAAGAATGCATCCCTCACTCAGGTAACACAAATTCAATTTTACTGCTAATATCAAATTTTACCACTAATACTGCAAATACCAATGTACAAATTTTCTACATGGAACAAATGACAGTATGGAGGAATCACACATTTACATCACCTTGCTCAAGAAATAATTTCAATATATACACATGTCACTAAATAACATGAATATATTTATTCTACGGTATGCTTGAAAGTGAAAGTATAAAGTTGTGGTGAACCACAGTGATAATGCATAGTTAGTTTAGAATACTTTCCTGATTTTTTTCACTATAAAGGAGATATATAGAATTTCCCCAAATCACAAAAGGGATGGAAGATGACATTTTATTCACAAGAAAGATCTGTTCAGTTGAAGGATGATACAGAAGCAGATTAATCCAAAATGCAATGAGGAGATGAAATATTGAACTTAGAAATTTTATTGTTAAACTTATTAGAATTTGTATTGCTTCCCTTCTAACTGTATTTAAAAATCTAGTCAATCTCTTTCTACCAAGAGCATAATGTAATGTTCAGATAAAAATGTGGATCAACTTTAGATATCAAAATAGTTGTTAGTCTTACTATATCATCATGCTTTGAGTGTCAATTTGTTTTGTGTCAGTTGCCTTGTGGAATATTCATCACTGTGGGATATTTAACAGGCATTTTTGTGTCTAACTTCTGCATATCAGTAATTTACAACAACTTTTAAGAGATAATATGTCACAAAACATTGTTGGTTTGTGTGTAGGTTAGGAAGGTAGGCAACGATTTCTCCTGGTGAACTCCATTTTGAGATCAGTACTCAATGATTACTGAGTTGGAAGCATTGGGTGCCAATCAAAATTGAAAGCAAAATGAAGTGTGCATTTTACTTTCTATGTGTCAGATAAATATTTCTCTTTAGAGAACTTAGAATTTTGAAATGAGTTTACAAATGAAATACATTTCAACCCTCTGAAGAGAAATTCCTGAGAACAGGTAAATTTGCCTTTCTTATGGCCAACAGGCCCTGCTTTTAGTTTTGTAGGATGGAGGGTGTGTCCATGGATTCCTCTCTGTCCAAAATACCTAGTTGTGTGCTGTAAGATTCTGAAGAATCCCAGTGAAGCCAGTTACTGATAGAGCCACATCTGCTTGGGAATTTGGTATAACATTATCTCCTCAAACCCTAAACTATTTTTGTACGTAATCCCCCATAGATACCATTTTTATATTCCTTATTTTTATTATATATTTTCAGTAACAACAATTACTTTCCTTTTGGGACATTGGCATATCCTTTAGCAATTTTATTTTCATCTTCTCTTCTTCCCTTAATCCGTGTCCACTAATTCCCCTCCAATGTGCATTAACTCCACTTCCTTGGTTCTTCTCATCTCTTTATTTTGGACAAGTAGAATTTGTCTTTTACAAAATTTATGAAATATTTCAGTTTTCATTTTAGGCTTGCCTCATCTAATTAAACTATCAAAATAGCATTTATAAAATGTTTCACAGCACAGTAGTTTTTGGCTTTTTCCTCATATCTCAGGTTTGTATTGGTGTCCTGGCAAACTCATCACTGTTCACAGCATTGATGTATACCTTCTTAACCCAACGTCATCTTACAAGACCCATAGATTCCATTGTGATTCACCTGACAGTGGTGAACAGTTTGACTATCATAGTCACACTTATACCATATATCAAGGCATCCTTTGGAGTAATACACTTTTTGAATGATGCTGGTTGCAAGGTAATTTTGTATACATATAGAGTTACCCGGGGTGTTTCCATCTGTACTACCTCACTTATGAGTACACTTCAAACTATCACTATCAGCCCTGTTAATTCTAAATGGGCTTGGTTTAAGCTTAAACTCTCTATAATTATTATGCCATCTTTGCTTATCTTCTGGATCAACAACTTGTTTATTTATAGCAATGTTATTCCACATGTAAGAGCAATTGACAATTCTTCTCTTGTTGGTCGTGGATATTCTCATATATATTGCCAAACAAGACAGATGACATCCATGGCTTCATGGTTCTATGTAGGTGTTATATTGGCCCATGATCTCATGTTTTTGACCCTCATGCTCTGCACTAGTCTCTACATGGTGAGTCTCCTCTACAGACACCACAGGAGAGCCAAGTATGTCCATCGGCCCTCTTCCCA
>PVJX010051067.1:0-10419 GCA_004027295.1 Dolichotis patagonum | reverse complement strand
TATTTTTGCTGAGAGAGTTTTTTGTTTGCTGGAAAATTCAGCTTGTCAGTTCAAGGAAATGCGTATGATTTCTTTTAAGATCCTAAAAAAACAGATGGGAGCAAGATAGCGTTTGTCCTGACCTGCCAAAATCCTGCAGAGTTCATCTCGAATCCACATCACATTCCTGAGCACTAATGCTCACACTGGGGCTTTTGCATTAGCAGATGTGTGAAAATGCCTGTACTCAGAGAACTCCCCACGGCTTCCCTCTAAAGGAGCTCCTCTGCAGCGGCCATTCCAGCCAAAAGCTAAATGGCATTTCCAAGTTAAGTGTAGCTTCATATAAGCTAGTGTCTGGACAGAAAAATTTCAGCTCAAGTGTTTGTAACCTGGCTCAAAACCAAAAGGATCCTGAGTGAACGTCGGGCAAACTTTCTGTATTTACTTCTAATCCTTAAATCATACAAGGGGCTCTGGTTACTTTTTCATTACTCAGGTAACCATTTCTAGCAACTATTTAAACTGCATCACTGGGAGAGTCACACGTATGATTTTAGTTGTAATTAAAATAATGTCTCCAGTTCATTATTTTTGACTGCATCAAAGAATATATTGACAATATAAAAGGAAACCAAATTTCCATTACACATTTTCAAAATTTCTTCTGTAAAAATGGTTCTGAACTTTATAAAAGCAATACAAACTCACTAAAGAATACTGGGACCACGTTTTTTTGGGGGGGGGGTTCTGGGTTTTTTTTGTTTGTTTGTTTATTTGTTTTGGTACCGGGGATCAAACTCTTGACCTCGCACTTGCCAGGCAGGCATTAATGCCACTGAGCTAAATCCCTAGGTCATTGGGACCAATTTTTAAAAATTAAAAGTATACATAATTTCATGACTTCTTTGTTTCTTTTTAGTCTATTACCCATGGAGATATATATAAGCACTATATAAAGTTAAATCTATCTATGACTATGTATCATTTTTTTTACAAAACTTCCTTATACCTCTTTTTCTCCCTTCCCTCCTGACAGGGTCTTGCTAAGTAGTACAGGCTGGCCTCAAACTTGCAATCTTGCCTCAGCCTCCCAAGTACCTGGACTACAGTTGTATACCAGCATACCCAGCTCCTAGTACAGTTACGTGTCCTTCTAATCAAGTTATAATGCAAAGCAGTGGTCATAGTCATTCTGCCCTAGTACTCGGGACTGAACCCAGGGTCTTGTGCATGCTACCCAAACATCTTACCATTGAGTTACATCTCCAGCTATAGTCACAATCCCAAATACAGAAAAACATTAAAGGAGGAGGTGGAAAAAGGACACCTAGACATGCTGAAAGCTATATTTTATTCTGTAGCAAAGACCTAATAGTTATGAATACCTACACATCAAATAACATTGACAATGAATAGCACAACTAGAGATATGTAAGGAAAAACAGAGAAACATTAGTAGCATGAGATTTACTTTTCATTTTAAGTCCATGACAAATTGAAAAAAAATAACAGTAAGAGCATGTCTCTGTTCATAAGTGGGCCATGTATATGTGTGTGTATGTTTCTATTTGTGTGTGTGTGTGTGTGTGTGTGTGTGTATAGCCCAGGTACTACAGATTGAAGCCAGCCCTCACCCTGAGCTATATTCTTCAACCCTTCTTTAAAATTTTGAAACTGGCTCTTGTCACATATCCCAGGCTGGGTCAAACTTGTGATCCTCCAGTGTCAGTCTCCCCTGCTAGGATTAGAGATATACACTACTATGCCTGCAAAGTAAAATCTCTCTCTCTCTCTCTCTCTCTCTCTCTCTCTTTCTCTCTCTCTCTTTTTGACTTTTTGAGACAGGGTCTCACTATATGGTCAAACGCCTTGGGCTTACTTTGTAGCCCAGGCTGTTTTGAACTTGCAATGGTTCTCCTGCTTCAGCCTCCAGAGTGCTAGAATTACAGGTATGCACCACTACACAGTAAAGAGTTACTCTTTACTGAAAAGAAAGAACTGGGTCTGTAGTCAATGTCCATTTAAAAACAGAGTTCGTGTTACCTTAAGAATATTTTGAGTTTAGTCAAGTTATCTGCTAGGTATTTTCCCCAGAAGTGAATGGTTTTGTTGAATAAAATTCACTAATTTCATATAAAATTTAAAGAAAACAGGTTTCATGAATCACTTGTTCTTATTTAAATTTCTACTTAGTATATAGTGATAACAGAAAATATTAAGAATTTATCTGGTGAGTATTTAGATATTCACTGCACTACATTTAAAATTTTTTTCTGTAAGTTTGAAATTTTTTGCAATAAAATGGTATAAAGTTCCTACTGTTGTTATCTTAGCACTTTTTGCCTACTTATACTTCCAGGTGCACTGAAGAATAGTTTCTTCAAAATTATGAATTCATTTATATTTTAATTGGTACTGCACAAAAGTCCTGAAATAAATTTTAAATATTTGCAATTTTTAAAATACCTTGTCTCTATATTCAGGAAATGATATATTAATATATGTAAATGGTATCAGCCTGTAGAGATTTAGTGTTGTTTACATAGGCTGTATTATCTTTCTTAGAGTCATTCCTATTTTAAATTTTCTAGTATTATTATGAATTAAAACTTCTGAAGATTAGACCTCTTAATTAGTTCTTACGTGTTTATAGAAATAGTATGAATGTTCCGCATATTTACCAAATATTTTATCAATTCAGTTCTTAAAAAGTTGATACTCTTAAATTTTCTAAATAAAATACTGCCTATGAATTATGGTTTTCTAGTTATGTATCATACTTACTATTACATTGTCTGGAATAACCGGAATAATTGTATAATAATGGTCACAATATGACTGCCTATTCTTGATTTTAGGAAAAATCTGCAAAATACTTCCCGTTGAATAGGATGCTGGGTTTTTTGGGTTTAAGATAGCTTTTTGTTTTTTTGCGACAGAGTCTCACTAAGCGGTTCGGGCTGGCCTTAAACTCATTACATAGCCCAGGTTGGCCTCGAACTCACTTTGATCCTCCAGCCTCAGCCTCCCAGGCATGTACTACCACACCAGGAAGCTATTTTCTATTATATTAAAAATATAATTTTTTATTCCTAGTTATCTCAGAATAATGCTCATGACAAACACTAGATTTTATCAAGTGCTCTTTTAGCACATTATTTTCTAACTGAACCAAAATTGTGTGTGTGTGTGTGTGTGTGTGTGTGTGTCTTACAGAATAAACCATATTTGGCCATGGTAATAATTCTTTTAACTTTCAGTTTGGTTTATCAGTATTTTGTTTGGGATTTCTGAATCTAAACTCCTAAGTAGGATTGATGCAAGGAATAAATAAGAAAACAGGGAGAGAGCCTTTGCAAAAGGGAAGGGAAACAAGCTGGAGAGAAGGGGAAGGGGATGAAAATGAATTAAAAGGACTGGGGATTTAGCTCAGTGGCATAAGCGCCTGCCTTGCAAGCACGTGGTCGTGAGTTCGATCCCCAGTACCAATAAAAAAAAAAAGAAAATGAATTAAAATGTTGTGTACACGCACCAATGCCCCACTAGGAATGTAATCACTATGCACCACAAATGCGAACTAATAAAAAAAAAGCGTGGTAAAAAGATTGATGCGTGGTTCTTTTTTGTAGTTTACATTAGAATTTACTCATTCATTTTTAAAAGCCTTGCAGAGTGGGTTTAAAAACAGTCCTCAATAGGTGTTAAAAAGTTCCTCAATGCTAATGCTATTTATTTATTATGTAATAGGAAAAGGCTGCAGCCTGCGAGCACAAAGGTGAGATAATGGTTTCCACATCACTTAACCGTCAGCCTTACTTAGTATGAAGTGTTGTGTCTGGAGACTCTCAAGCACGCATCATTTAAAAGTAGGTAGAATATTAAAGTCATAGACAACCAGGGGCAGTCAGTATTTTGGAAAATAACTTCGATGCCATAATGACTGCTTGTGGTGTTAATATGAAATAAGAAACAAGAAAAACTGGTTAAAAAAACTCATGTATTTCAAATAGCAGCACCACTGTCCAGAGAAGCTAGTCCCTGTAACAGCTGAACGTCGACACATTGAGCTATGTCTATGGTTTACTGATCTGTAAAGCCAAAGAGCAGTGAGGGGCAGCCTGGGAAGACTAACCCCCAACACCCCCATGAGGGTGGTATTTGGTAAGGTTAGATGGGAGCCAGGGGTTTTATCCTTGCCTGCTGGTAACCAGAACCACCTCCAACCACACACACACACACACACACACACACACACACATGCAGCACCAGTGCAAAATAAATACACAGCCGCAGGCTGAGGACAGAGCTCGGTGATAGAGCACTTGCGTAGCATGCACAAAGCCCTGGGTTCAACCCTCAGTACTGTAAAAATGAGAAAAAGGGAGCCTGAACTGCCACCCATAAGGGGCAGTAAAAAGGCACCTTCTGCCCCTCTGCAGACTAGTTGGAAAAGGCCTAGCTTTGAATTTGCCCACTTTATCCAGCAGTGATGACGACACCCCTAGGACACTGTCAGTGAAAATCTATGGGGACAGAACACACATCTCTGCCAGGAATAACTGAGTTTGAGATATGATAGTGGTGTCAGAGAAAGATAGCTACAACCAAAAAAAATTTTTTTCTTCTTTTTCAGACAAGCTCTTGTAATTCAGCCTGGCCCTGACCTTACTATATAAGACAATCCTCCTACCTCAGCCTTCCTGATTGCTAGGATTACAGGCGTGCCCACCACACCTGGCTTCAGAAAGCTTTTGAAAGATCCAAATCATAGGCATGTGTGCCAGATTCCACTGCAAATGACCTGATATACACAAATAAGAAAGCTATCAAACTCTGTGAAAAATCAACAATCAATAGATATAAATAACAAGATGACAAAGATACTAAAATTATCACACAAAAATTTAAAAATGGCCATGGTAAAAAAGTACAATGAGTAATTGTGAAAATGACAGAAATACAAAACAAAATGAAAAAAAAATACAAATTTTGAACTTCAGGTGACAATGTGTTAATTTTCATTTCAACAGTTGTAACAAATGACTGATGTACTAAGTAACTTGGATGGACCTCAAGGGTATTATGGTGAGTTAAAAATAAGCCAACATAAAAAAGTCAAAATCACATATGGCATGGTTCCATTTACTTAACATTCTCAAAATGACAAAAGTGTAGAGATGGAGAACAGATTAATTATCATCAGAGGCTAGAGACAGTGCTGGAAGAGAGCTTGGGCATGGCTATAAAAGGGGGTGACAAAAGTATCTGTAGTGATAAAAACTGCATCTCTTGATGGTGGTGGTGGTGGTGGTGGCTTCATGAATCTACACACCTGCTAAAAGGATGAAGAAGTCTATGTGCGCCTTAGCCCAATAGTGTTTTTTTGGTTTTGTTTTGGGGTTTTTCGGGGGGGGTGTGTGTACCAGGAATCAAACTCAGGGCCTTGTGCTTGCCAGGCAGGTGCTATGCCACTGAGTTGTATCCCAAGCCCTATTTTTTTTTTTTTTTTACTTTTGTAAAATGTGGATCTACCACTGGAGCAATGTCTGTTGAGTGAGTGTATTTTACATGGTGTGAGGCCTCCTTGATTATTTTTCTGTCTACTCTAATTAGAAAGATGATTCAACCTAACTAAGAACACAATGATTTCTTTATTCACAGGAGTAAAAGCATCAGTTTTCAAGTGTAGATAGCCACTTTGGAAGAGCTGGTATGGTGTCACTGAAACAGCCTCGCTTGATACTGAGAACATGAATCATGGTGCTTTACTAAATGTGCAACACTGTGAAGGAAGGGTTGGAGCATGAACCTCTCAAGGCCCTAACTCTCTGTGGGACAGTCAGGGTATCTTTGTCAGAAGGGAAACACTTTACTTCTTAGTCTTCCCAACTCATGAGATATTACCTTTCTCGGAAGCCTACAGTGATTCCCCCATGGGCTGGTGAGTTACTCTCATAGTATACTGTCTGCTGTACTACACTTTACACAAGGCTAATTAATAAAATACAAGGCTGATTATGCAATTTATGGAATATACAAACAATAAGACAATGCTGACATTAACAACTGGCATGGAGCAAAGGTTTACCTTGAGATAATTTCAATTTCCTTTCTTTCCATTCTTTTTTACCTATTCTATTTTGATATATTTTCCATATGTTTGCTACATATTTATATGTACTGATTCTGAAGGAACTATAACTTATCTGCAAAAATAAATAAATATAAAAGCTTAATATCCCCCATATATGAGATTTTAAGTCATTGAGAATAAGAAAACTCCAAAATATAATGGTTAATGGCAAATTAGTATTTCCTCTGATTCTAAACCTCAATAGTCATTAAATAAATAATAAATACACAGTGATACCTCAGTTACCAAATGGCTCCAAGCTGCATCTTTCCACTACCTGAACAGCAAAGTTCAAAGTAAACTGGCCCTGAAGCAAGGCCAGCAGATTGCTGTAGCTGCTGGTTGCAAACAGGAGCCTAAAGAGAATTCTTTATGTGGTCTGTTGGCCATTTCAGAACTTTGGAAATCTAATGGTCAATTCATCAGAAAGAAATAGCAGGTGAGTATGGCGGACTTTAGGGGGCCTGCAGGGGAGAGACCCTGGCGCCTCGGGACCTGCACCATGCGGTTGACTCAGGGTGCCAGGAGAACAAGGAGCTCCTCCCTTCTCTGGGGGGTGGCTGTGAATGTGGCAGACTTTTGGCTTCGTTATAGCTGAGTAGTTCTCCATTGCACAAAAGTGTCATGTTTTTCCAATATATCTGCAGCTGCTGGATGAGCTGCCCCTGTTTCTCTCTGGTTCCCTGTCACTTAGAGCATTATTTTCTCATCTTTGACTTTCAGTCCACAAAACCTCTTTCAGGTTGATTATATTTCCTATACAGAGCATCTCAATGGACCCTATCTCCTGATCTACTCTGCCTGTGTTTCTTTTTGTTAGTGTATCAAGGCCATCTATGTTAGAGATTATAACCAACATTCTCTGCCTCATTTCTGCTATGCTATTTTTCTGCCATTGGTTGTCTACTTTTCTCCTTCATTCCACTGTCTGCCCCATTCACTGAGGCCTCTCTGCCACTGTTCCTGAAATCCTGGTGTTTTTTTCTCTCTCTCTAAAATGTCCTTCAGTATTTTTTGTAGAGTTGGACTAGTGTTCACAAACTCCCCCAGTTCCTCTTTGTCATGGAAGCATCTTGTTTCTCCATTAATTTTGAGAGATAGTTTTGCAGGGTATATTAATCTGGGTTGGAGGCTATTTTCTTTCAGGGCTTAGAATACTTCATTCCAAGATCTTCTTGATTTGATGGTTTGTGTCAGGAAGTCTGTCATGATTTTGATGGATTTGCCTTTATAGGTGATCTGTTTCTTTTCTCTGACACCGTTTAATATTCTGTTCTTGTGATGAATTTCTGGGATCTGGATTATTATATGTCTGAGTGTAGATTTGTTTTGGTTGTAGCTGGCCAGAGTTCTGTATGCTTCATATATCTGAATATCATTTCCTTTTCCTATGCTTGGGAAGTTTTTCTTAATTATTTCTGTAATAGCCCTTATATTTCATTTGTGTTTAACCCTACTTCTTCACTTGCATTTTTTATTCTTAAATTATTGCTCCTCTTGTCATCTTCTAGCCTTTGTTTTGTTACTTCCTGCTTCCTTGTTATTTGTAAAAGAGCTTTCCTTTCATAATCACACATTGCAAACCTATCTTCAAGTTTTGATAGTCTATCTTTAGTTTCTTTCAAGCAATTTTGCCAGCTTTCAATGGAGTTTTTAATTTCCTGGTAATCTCTTTGAATCTGCTTCATGTATTCTAGATTATTTTTATACTCTTCACTGAAGGTTTTCCTCCTTTTTCTGTGTTCCTCCATTCTTCCATCTGTGTCTTCTTGAGAGGTGTTTAGCATTTCTTTGATTAATCTTCTTATATCTTGCTTTAGTTGTATTAATATTTGTTTTGAGTTCTTCTATAATGTCACAAAGATATTTATTTATGTTGGCTGATGTTGTTTCCGATATTGCATGTTTGCTGCCCTTGATCTCGTCTGTGTTTCCCTCTCCTCGACCCATATTCCCTGGGTTGGTGGCTGGAGACTTTCTTGTTTCTTTCTCTTGTCATGTTTCTGGTTTCTTCCAGACAGGTGAATGATGGAAGTCCCAAGCCCTTTCTGTACTGATTACAATTACTCTGGAGCATGCTGGCTAGGGATTGCTGCTCTCTCGTTTGCTGTTGGTCATTGAGGTATAAGCAGGGTCAATGCAGGATGGCCCCTCCCCTCTGAGCCAGTCAATTACCAGGGGTCTTCACTACATTAGTGTGTGCTGTGTGGACGGAAATGGTTCGGGACAGTTTGGAAGGCAACTTAGTCCCTGGCTATTGGGTCCCGCCCAGAGGCATGACCCAGCCCAAGCAGATCCCACCAATCCATTCTGTGCCAGGGGTAGCCATCTGAAGCTGCTAGGGTTCCAAGTTCAGGCCCATCCTTCCCAATTCCAATATGTTGTCCAGCTGCGCCCCCCCCCCACGGGAGGGCCAAACTCTGAGCACTCACTGAGGGCTACTGTACATCTCCATGCCAGCTCCATTCTCCACTGTGACACATCCTCCCACAGAGGGCCTCGGGCTTGCCAAGCCCCAACTGTAGCACAACCACCAGTCGTCCGACCCCAGGGCGCCCAGCACAGCATAGGACTGACCCCAGTGAGAGCACTCCTGGCTCAGCCTTTCATCCATATTTTTCTTTTCTTTCTTTTTTTTCTTTTTCTTTTTCCTTAGTTTCTTCCTGGGTCATGAGAATCCCTCTCTTTTCATCTGGTCTTTTCCATGGTGTTAAATTCTAGCATCTGAGCTGTTTCACAGAGGCTCTTTACTTTGCTATTTATCAATCCGCCGTCTTCTCAGGATCCCCTCCCCAAACTCTTTAACCACTTCAGATTCCATAACCATTAAGCACTCCATAGTCCCTATTTCCACGAGCCCAGTAATTTCTAGTTTATTTTTTGTCTCCACAAATTTGCCTACCATGTAAGCACCTTCCTCCAGCATGATCCAGGAGAACCAGAGAACAGCCTCAGAGATCCGGCCATAGCTATGCTGGAACCCAGGAGCCTGCACAAAGAAGCAATTCACCCACCCTCTTGGTAAGCACCTTCCTCCAGCGTGATCCAGAAGGAGAACCAGAGAAGGGGCCCAGAGATCCAGCCATGGCCATGGTGGAACCCAGGAGCCTCCACAAAGAAGCAATTCACCTGCCTTCTTGGTAAGCGCCTTCCTCTGGTGAGCCAGGAGGAGACCCAGTAGTGTCTCTTGAGCGTGGGCTTGGAATCAAACATCCTGAACATCCCCCCGTTAGCAACTGGGGACAGAGGTCTGAGCATCTCTTGGCAGGATAACTGTATGCAACATAGCAAATATGTGGGAGACTCCTTTATTTTCTCTTTGAAAGCAAGTGTTGTTTTCAGTTTTGTTTCATTATGATTATTAGCTTTACTCTATTCAATATTCTCTTTCAACTGATTTTATAATGTTCTGTTTTTGGTTTGATTTTGCTATATTTAATTGACTAGACAACTATTATGAAGATAATGAGATATACTATGGTATCTATTACTGCTATCCCGGTAACCTGCTGTGAAGTTCTGTACCAAATTCACTGCACTGTCTCAATTAGCTTTGTTCTGTCTTGTTCTGTTATATTTCTACTACTTTCAAAAAAAAAAAAAAACTTGCCTACCATGCATTTTTATACAAATGAAATCCTACATGTTTTTCCTTTCCTTTCTAATTTGGGATAAGGTTTCCAAAGCTCATCTGTACTACAGCATGTATCAGAACCTCATTCTTTTTATGGCTGAATAATACTTTATATATGGAGAGTGTCCATTTTGTTTTTCTAGTCATCTGTTTGTAGATATCAGGTTGTTTCCACATTTTGGCTGCTGTCATAATGCTGCAATGAACACAATCATGTAAGTGACTTCTTTCAATTACTGCAGTTATTTAACTAAGAACTGAACTGTTGGTTCATATAGGAATTCTGTATTTAGTTTTTCAGGAATCACCAAAGTGATGTCCACACTATAATACCATTTTATGTGCCCACCAGAATATAAGAGAGATATTTACTATTTTTATTCTACCAAACTGAAATACTACCTTAAAAAATGCAAGGCTGACTAAAAGAAGAAAATAGGCAATGTTGAACTGAACTGAATGGAGCACAAACTGGCCATCTTGACTAAGGAAAAACTGGCAATATGTAAGTATGAAATAACTTCTGAAATATAAATCCTGTTCTAGGAATTTCACCTGATAGTTATTTATTCTATACAAAAAAATTGAAGATGCTCTTTGGGACCCGAAACTCTCGGACCCGTAGAGTGGCCTGGGCTGTTTGGATCGAAAGTCTGCGCAGACCTGCATC
>PVJX010051066.1:0-10450 GCA_004027295.1 Dolichotis patagonum | reverse complement strand
GGTTACATAAGCCCCTAATATTAGCTATGACCCCAAAATTGACTGGGACCCCAGCTGAGGTTATTCCAACTTGCTAAAAAGTAGGACTTAGACATTAAGTTATTAAAGAAAAATATGAAATGTGTCCCTTTTCACATAGGTTGAAAACTAATATTTACAGCTCTGCCATATTTATTTCTATATCAACTTTTTTTTTGTTTCTGTCTGTTTGTTTTTGATACCAGGGATTGAACTCACAACCTTGCACTTGCCAGGCAGGCACTTATGCCACTGAGCTAAATCCCCAGCCCCTATGCCAAACTTCTATACTTTCTAAACTATAAAAGAGCAAGGATTGTACCTGTCTTGTCTTTCCGTCCTCTGTAATTGCCATTGTAGTAATTTATGCAAACACTTCCAATAACTGTGTTTTTCAATCAATTGGAATTGAATCAAATACAGATTTGGAAATTGACAGCAGGGTCTGCTCCGCAACTGCAATGAGATGTTTATTTTTGAATTGTGGGAAGAGCTCTGAGCATTTTGCATATTTTCATGGGAAAATGAAAAAGCTGCATCAATGGCCTGGAAAGATTAATGGAATCTGCTTCTCCAGCAGAGTGAAGGTTGCATGACCTTAGCTACAAGCAAGAATTGGCAGTATCTCTCACTTGTGGTCAGAACACTTGCACTTTTGCAAAGCTGGACCACAGAATTTGAGAACTGGGAGGAACTTCAAAAGTCCCCTAGCCAAGGGAGGGGAAACCTGAGGCCCAGAGATATGTGGCAGTTTGCCCAAAGTCGGGGAGTCAATGAAAGAGCCAGAGTAGAGCTTTGCCTCCTTGCTTTCCCCATCCGGGGGAGGGGCTGTGGACACCCTTCTCTGTGTCTCTTGCACACCCTCAGCCCTCTTGCTCTGGTCTCTGCTGTCCACCCACCCACGCCCACCCCTCACCCACCAGAGAAAACAACTTGGATCAAGGTGAGGTCTCTGATGTCTTTGTAGATCTGGTCAGCCAAGTTCTGCTGGAGCACACCAGGCAACCGTTCAAATTCATGACAGCTAGGCTTGCTCCAGCCCCGCCTTCTGCCCGCAGTCTTGGAGTCTTTCTCTGCCCCAATCTGTGAGTCTTCACTCCAGTTATGTTGCAAAATCATCAATTCTCCTCAATCTCCTGGCTCCACTGCTTGTCCCCTTCTCACTCATGCTACTAAAATGAGTTCCTTTGAAGAGAAAACACTCAGATTCCCACCACCAAGCCCACCTTGTGTCTATTCACAAAGAAACACAATGTCCCCTGCAGGCTGAGGTCAATCCTTCCACCTGTGCTCTGAATGCTTTTGTAAGAACTCTTGCCTTGCTTCATCCCTTCTTCCTGCTCCATCATTTCATTTCACATCTTCTGAAGGACTTGCTTATCATCAGCTCTGGAGTAGACACACATCGATGGCCTCTTCCCCCCTCCCCAGTACTAGAGATTGAACTAGGTCTTTGCACTTACCTACACCCTAGCCCTTTCTATTTTTATTTTGATACAGGGTCTCATTAAGTCATCCGTACTTGGCATGAACTTTAAATCCTCCTGCATCAACCTCCCAGATTGCTGGGATTACAGACATGCACTACTACTCCAGGTTTATAGATGGTCCTTATATTAAAAATCAAATAAATTTCTTCAGTCCTGAATTCCTGTGTTCTCATCCCATAACCATCTCATGTCTTGTACCCTCTTACGTTATTTACATCCATTCTCTCCCCTTCCCACCACAATCTGGCTGTTCGCCCAGGGCCTTGGGTGTTGTTGATTCTAACGAGACTGTCACAGTACTCCTTACTAGGCAGCATTTGACCCTAGTCTGATGTTCTCCCCCTCTTGGAAACTTCTTTGACTATGGTGTCATGGTTTATGTCAGTCGCCCTTAAGCCTCATGCAATTATGGATGCAACCAAATCTAGCATTTGTGATTGGTTTGTTGTCTAGCACTCGGATTGGTGGTGTGAGTGCTACACCCACCTAGGGGTGGAGCCAGGGCATGATGTAAGGGCAGGAAGAAAGTGTCTCTGTCTCTCTCTGGCCAGTTTGTGCTTTGCTGTTTGCAGCAGCCATGAATGGCAGCCCGCCATGCCATGCTGCCACTTGGAGCCAACTGAGTATGGACTGAAACCTCCCAGAACTGTAAGAAATAAATCTTTCCTTCCCTAACTTTGGGCAACAGGTATTTTGTCTCAACAATGAGTGAAAAGTAACAAAGACACATGGAGACACCACATTCTTCTGATTTTCTCAGACTTCTCCAGCCATGTCCTGCCAGACTCATTTTGAAGCTATTTCTTTCACGTCTGTTACTTAAACACTGGCATCTCTTGGAGGTGCCAGGCTATCTTCCCAATCACCTTAAATACTATCCCCAGGCAACTGCACCTACTTCATGGTTCCCATTACAATTCATGTGAATACCCCTAACTGTACTTTCCAGCCCTGACATGGTTCTGGAGACAAGAGCTGTAATTCACCAATGGTGTCACCAATTCCACAATGTCTTTTTTGTTTTTTCCCCACCTTTTTGAGACAAGGTTTCACCAGGCAGTTCAGGCTGACCTCAAATTTACTTCGTAGCCTAGGCTGACCTCACTCACAGCAATCTTCCTGCCTCAGCCTCCTGAGTGCCGGGATTATGGGTGTGTGCCACCTCTCCTGATCCACAAAGCCTTTTTAAAAAACCAAACTTCCTTCTACCCAGCCCTCATCTGGAACTCTTTCCTTACTCACAACTTCTCACTTTAATCAGTGACTACTCCAAGTCTACTGTTCACCTCTCCTCAAATCAGCCTGTCCTGGGCCAGGGGTATGGTTCAGTGGTACAGTGCCTGCTTAACAAGTGCAAGGTCCTGAGTTCAATTCCCAGTTTTAAAAAAATCAGCCTGCCCCTGGGAAGAAGACTGTAGGGAAAGATTCCCCTTGTAATCTGACCATGAGGATAGGATCCCAGATCCACCATGTATTTTTTTTATTTCAAAAACAGTAAAATACAACAAAACAATATAGAACAAAGCCAATCAAGACAATGCAGTGACACTGGTACAGAACTTCAGAGCAAGACACCGGCATAACTATCATAGGTACCATAGTATATCTCATTATCTTCACAATAGTTGTGCATTCAGTCAGGTATAGCAAAATCAAACCAAAAACAAAGCATTATAAAACCAATCAAAACAGAATATTGAATAGAACAAAACAATCAGAAAAAGCAAAACAGTGAAAACAGTATTGGCCTTCAAAGATAAGATAAAAGGAAATCCCCCATATTTGCTATATTGCATACTGTCATCTTCCCAAGAGATGCTCAGACCTCTGGTCCCAGGTCAGCATAATCAACCAAAGAGTACAAGCATTTAGCTGCTTTATGTACCTTAGTTGCTATCAACTCCAGCTGACTCTGAAACCATCCAGTTGCTAAGGGTGTGTGTTGGGGGGGTGGATCAGGACATTTGATTCTCAGCCCGCAGGCTGGTAGGCTCACAGGATACACTAATTCTCCCTGGCGCACCCGTGGCTCCCTCACGAGGCTTCCACCATGTAATGGTTGATACATTATGTCAACTTGAAAATTTTAGAAGTTTAACTAAGAGACTCAGCAGGAGACCAGGTGGCTCATTTTATAAATATTCTCATCCTGTGCAAGAGGAGGCATAGAGACTGTGAGTGCTACACCCGCGCGGGTGAGATGCAGCCTGCTTTACAAGATAAGGGAGGAGAAGACGCTTCTTCTCCCTCGTTTGCTCCTGCTGCTTTGCTGTCTTCTGCTGCCTTGAACTGTTGTTGCCCCACTGCCATGCCACCCTGCTTTGGAGCCAGCTAATTGTAGACTGAAACCTCCACAAACTGTGAGCTAAATAAACCTTTCTTCCTTCATGTTGGGTGTTGGGCATTTTGTCCCAGCAATGAGAGAAAAGTAACCAAGACACACCACTTGGTGAAAGAAAGTAACTGGGCCTGTAATTTCTGTAATTTCTTCAAGTGTGAAATACAGGAGATAATGATAGGCCCCACCTTACCAGGCCCCATGAGGGTATCCTGTGCTTGTACACATAAAAAAGCTCTTAGATGAGTATCTGGCACAGGATGCATATTGGCTGTCATGGGGGTCCTCAGGCCCCCTGCAAGCACTGTCCACCCCACTGGCTTCCTTGCCTGAGCTACAAAGCCTCCTGACAGTGCTATTGTCCATAACCTCGTCTCCCTTTGAAATCAGTCTTTCCTGCTGTCTGAAGGATCTTACTCAGCAAAACCATGTCACTGCCTTACTATAAGCTCCACAGTGGCTTCCCCTTGCTCTTAAATTTCACCTTTCTGATTTAGGGCTCTGTGCACTCTTCCAGACCAGTCTTCTATCCTTTCCCCTAAATTTCTTCTGCAGTCACACTGGTTATTTGCTGGAATACACCGTGCTGTCTCTCCCGGGCCTTCTAGTGCAGGTTGCTGTGTGGGGATCACCCCATCCCCACCTTGCCTTGAACTTTCACCTTCCTGGGTGCACCCACCCCTCCTCATCTGTCAGGTCTCAGCCAACCTTGTCCCCTCGCCTGGAGACTGCCCCATGCTCTTGCTGTTTATGGAACTCACCACCAGAATCTAACAATGCGTATCTGTCTGCTTCTAGTTGCACATGATGACTGCTGCTAACTTCTAGAATTCTTTTTGCTTTATTTTTAATTACACACTATTATGTGAAGTCTTTGTGAGCAGAAACTTCATCTGGTGTCTATTGAACCCCTAGAACCTCAAAGAATGTCTAACGTCTAGATGTAGAAGATGTTTGATAATTGCTTACTGAATGAACAAAATATAATTTTCTCAGCACAGAGTCAACTTTTCAGGTAGCACACAATACTACAAATACTACTATAGGCAACAATCTTACTTCGTAGTTCAGGCTGGCCTTGAAATCACTTTATATCTTAGGCCAACCTCAAACACAAGACAATGCTCCTACCTCAGCCTTCCAAATGCAGGAATTACAGGGGTGAGCCACCACACCTGGCTTCAAAATGTTATATATAAAAAATCTTCTTAAATAATATTGTCTGTTTTTGTGCAGAGAGAAGAAGCTTATTTTGGATCTTGGTTTTTACTTCTTTCTATAAAAAGAGTTGTAGTGCAGGCAAGCCTGCGAGCTACTTGGACATTAAATAATGAGCTTAATCACAGCTGACAGCCCTTTCCACTTAAAATTACTTATGTGATGCAAGTGAGTAGTTAGTAAATTAATGATAGACTAATATTAAATTGTTTTTCCTTCTTAAGGATTTTGCTGTAATGACTTACTATATGGAAAAATGCTGGTTTTAGAAAAAAAAAGAAAAAAGGTTTTTTTTCCCATAGTTCTTCTTAAATGCTTTTCTGTAGGCTAAAACAGACAAAATTCCAAAAGAGCGAGCATCACTAATTATTATCATTAAGCATATATTTTTTCATATTAAAGTTCAGGCATATTTTAGTCAACCAACCCCATCCCCAACTTTTCTCTTTCTTCTCACATTTCATGAAGGCAAAGAAATAAAAAAAAGGAGACTGATTTATCAACTAATGATTTCTTAGTTTATTTTTATTTTTATTTTTTTGAATTCTATATTCTACTCTTTTTCTGGTTTGTTTTTTTCCCTTTAAATAAAATTTAAAAATAAAAAAAATCACTGTCTATTAAAAAAAAAAAAGGAGACTGGGCATGGTGACACAAGCCTATAATTCAAGCATTTGGGAGGCTGAGGCAGGAAAATGTCCACAAGTTGGAGGCCATCCTGGGCTACGTAGTACAAGGCCAGCCTGAATTACATAGTGAGACTATATATCAAAAAGAAAGAAAGAAAGAAAGAAAGAAAGAAAGAAAGAAAGAAAGAGAAATAAAAAAATAGAAGTATGGGACTGGGGATATAGCCCCATGGCTTAAGTGCCTACCTGGCAAGAGCAAGGTCCTGAGTTTGATTCCTGGCACCAAAAAAATTTTTTAAATAAATAAAAATAAAACCATGCTATATGTACAAATATATATCTAAAGGGAAAGAGAATCTCACAATATAGTCATGTATGGAGAAAGAAGGATCACCAACTATGTATATATAATCTTTTTATAATTGTATGCATGTGTGTGCTTATATAAATGTGTACATGTGTATCCATATGCATGTGTATATATGTTCATAAAATAGTAAATCCCAACACGATTATTAATAAATTTCTAGAATTATCTTGATAAAAGGATAAAATTCCATTTGTGTATAAGAATGGATAAAATTCCATTAGTGTATAAGAATATATATGAGCATAAGGCATATACAAATGTGCATCTATTTGTTTTATATCTCATGTAATAATCATATGCTATAAGTAGCACATCTGCAATATACACTTCTATTTATATAACATAATATTATCCTCATACACATTGACATACAAATGTTTTGTGTATGTCTATACACATGTGCATAAAATCGTCAACATTATAACCATCTTAATTATATATGCATAATCCATGTATATACTACATATGCATTTTATATACATAATATGAATGTGTTTCTATACATAAACACGTATTAGGGAATTTTATCCATGTATAAAGATAATCCCAGAAATGAACTAATAGATATTTATATTCCTTATAAAGCTCTGCCTTCATATATATTAGTTGTATTTATTTATTTGTTTATTTTTGTGTTACTGGGGATTGAACTTAAGTCCTTTGTACTGAGCTACATATACAGCCTCCTTTTTATTTTTTATTTTAAGACAGTTTTTCACTGAGTGACGGAGTTGCTGAGGCTGGGCTCAAACTCACAACCCTCCTGCATCAGCTCCCCAGATTGCTGAGACGAAAGCCATGCACCACCACACTTATTTAGGCCCACCTGAGTTACCACCATGGCCAGAAGCCAAGAAGCTACTCTTTTCCCACTTCCTGAAACCTGACAAGTCTGCAGGAGTCCTCTGTGTCCCAAAGGTTTCTCTGTCACCAAGCCAGCTCCTCCTGAGGGTGGCAGGAGCTCTCTGGTGTTGATGTGAACCAGAGGACCTGAGTTTCTGGCCAGTTTTATTATTAGTTCGCTGTGTGTATCACTGTCTTTCTCTGAGCTTCAGTTCCTCTTGGTCAACTAAGGATTTTGAACTTTATCTCTAAGCTCCTTTCAGCTCTACTGTTGCAGTCTAACTCTTCGAGTCCCCTTTCCTAAATGCAGGAATAAAAGGCTGCTGGCATTTGCACCTCTACTCTATGTGGTAAAGAGGTTTGACCAGCTTGGTGGAAGTTCAGTACCTTTTCTAATGAATGTAAAAGTAGGAGCTTGGGAGATGCAAAAGTAGATTTAACAGTAGTCAGTGCTGTGGGAAGGGGTAATCGTGCAGGCTGATGTTCCAGTAACTGCAGGAAAGGAATGCAGAACAGCCTATCCCATTAAAAGGTCCAGAACAACAGATATTAACAATCCTCCCTGGCACAGACTCTGACTGAGAAGACAGACATATTTTAAAAAAGAGTTTGAGAGAGATTGGGAGAGAGAGGTAGATTATGGACGACTCAATTCTAAATCTGAATATTTATATTTGACTTGTTAAACTCCGTGTCACCTTTAAACTCCTGAAGAAAGGATACATAAAATTTAGTGCAAAGGAAAAGCTCCACAGTGAATTTTTATTGAGTTCCTATGGAATTTGGCTCAAAAGGAGCTCTTTCGTGTAATCCTGTTCCCCTTCCTCTGCCCGCCAAGAAGAAAGAGATCTTAAAGTAAGGTGTAATTACGTGAAAGACCGCAGCCCTGTTCCAGCCTGCCATGGAGAGGGGAAAGCCATCATTATTTCCTTGGGGAATATTCTCAGTGTCTCCTCTGCATCCTCTTTGAACTGCTTACTTCAGGGAACCTTGTGTCTCCCAATGGCTGTGTAGAAAACAGGCATTCTGTTACCAAGGTCAAATAAGGCAAGAGATTTTTATTTACACATAGCAAGGTGCAGTGTGTACTACTGTTATTCACAACAGCTAAGATAGGGAATCAACTTACATGCCCATCAGTGGATGCGCACATAAAGAAAATCGTGTTTGTTTGTTTTACAAAGAAAATGTTGTATTCATCATATCTATTCTCCAGTCAGCCTGTGGGTCAAAGCTAGTCTGCCATCTGTTTGTATACATAAAATTTTATTGAAAAGCACCCATGTACATTCATCTGTGTGTCCAGAATAGGGTCCCCATTTTCCAGCTCCCTAAAGTCATGCCCATGTGTCTACAGATCATCATTAAAATGTGATTGGAAACTGTGTACATCTTCATTTGAACCACAAAAGAAATTGAGAATAGAAGCTGTACCTTTAAATAATAGGCTGGGGACACTTTTGTTCCTAACATCATAGAGCACCCTACTAGACCTGGACCTTCTGCCAGTGATATGGAAAAGTGTAACTCCTGACCTGTTAGATGTCAAATATGCTGGGTTTCTGGTCTCACAACATCAAGGAATGAAGTCAAGAACCAAAGAATGGAGTTAGGAGAGTTTTATTGGGAAGTAGAAGATTTCCAGGTGGGGTCTTGAGTGGGTGGCCACCACGGCTTTTTGTCAGAGGAAATCTGTATAGTAAGATCCCAACATGGGTACAATGTGGGTCAAACAACAATCAACCTACGGGAGCACAACTATAGCCACTGAGTTAATGTGGACCCAGTAGGGAACATGTCCCATGCCAAGGGTCGATGGAAAGAACAGAGGAATTCCAAGAAAGGGAGGGGATGGGTCCAGGTGTTCTGGTCACCTGCCTGTTCTCTGATGTCTAGTGGGCCCACTGGACCAGGTGATGCTAATTACAGTACAATCTCAAGTTCCTGTTTATCTTGCAGGCCTGGCTATTGCATTTCCACCCTAAATCACAATTCTCCTGTCTTTATTGTTTTTGTCCTGACTTCCTCACGGGCCCGGTCCCTCTTTGACTGCATATTAATCTCAAGGTAACTCAGCTCTCTGTAATACCAAGATTTCTAGATAAGAGGAAAATAAATCATTATTTTGGATTTTAAGACTCACAACTATACATAATCCTAATGTGCTAGGATTTGTCCATTTTTAATATAGAATGCGGTAAAGCTAATGAGATTTTTTAAGCTATTGAGATTTTGTAATGCCTCTTCCTTCCTCAAACTGAAACACTTAAGTCAAAGAGATGTTACCAGAGTTATTTAAAATAATTTCAAATAAGTGACTCTCCTATCCAGTCAGCAAAAGCAGCATTATAGAAAGGTGGATATGTTTCTTGTTCATGTCTAAAGCTTTATTTTTATAAACTGTTAACAGTTTCCCAGCCTGGTCCTCCATTGGATAAGGACAGGATGTTATGTCTTGTAATTATAATAACTAGTAAACAAAGTTGTCATGCCTCAAGTAATTGAAAATGTCACTCAAAATGCATGTTTTCCTAATCTGTCATCACAAATTAATAGACCTTTGGGGGGAGAGGAACTGGGGACATATTGGCTCCATTGTGACTTTTCCCTCTAGCCGTTACTGTCTTTTTGCCTTCATTGTGGAGTGGTAAAATCGTTCCATTACAACAAGCAAGTAACTGGTGCCTGGTGTCACACACATCTTAACAAAATACCTTCTGATTGATTTAATTTGCACCTGGGCTCCCAGGTGGGACCTGCACAGGCTCCCGTGCCCACAGTAAGTGACCCACCGGGTCTGACTCTCCTCCAGCTTCTTCAGGGTTAGACAGTGGTCGTTTATTCCGGTCATTACTCTCGGTTCACTGCTTTATCTGGGATTTAAAAAGTGAAAATAGGAGGCTTTCCAGAAGTGTGGCAGTTTATCCAACTAGTTTGTTTTCACGTGAGGAGAAAATGCTGGAGAATTTGAGGGTGAATCCTCAGTGACGTAAATAAGCAAGTGGAACCGTGGAATTGGGGAGAGGGAAAGTGCAATTGCTCCCTTTTACCTGGTCACTCTTTAGAGAACTGAAGCCCACAGAAAGGAGGCCTTTTGTCCAAAGTTAGGGAAAAATCTGGGTTAGCAAACAAATCTTCAATTTATAATCCCAGGTTGTTTCCGTGAATTGGGCATGTTCTTTCCGTCTCTAGGCTTGTCACTCTTTTGTTTTGTTTTTGAAACAGGGTCTCACTATACAGTTCAGGCTGGCCTCAAACTCACTATATAGTTCAGGCTGGCCTCAAACTCATAGTGATCCTCCTGCCTCAACCTTCCAAATGCTGGGATTACAGACATGCACCATCCACTGAAGTTAAATACAGAAAAGTCCTTTATAAGCTGGTGGACATTTGGACTGTCATTTTTTGAAGAAAAAAACTTTGCATTTCTATCCATGTGCCAAACATCTTCTATTTGGTCTGTCCTGTGGGCCTCCTGAAACTCTGTAATATGTAAGAAAGACACAGTTCACCTGCATTTTGTTATAAAAATATTTGTGAGTCA
>PVJX010051065.1:0-10436 GCA_004027295.1 Dolichotis patagonum | reverse complement strand
CCATTTATTTATAAATATCTCAATGTGATCATTCTTTATAGCTGAGTAGTACTCCATTGTATAAAAATGCCACAACTTTTTTATCCATTCCTCAGTTGATGGGCACTTAGGTTGTTTCCAAGATCTGGCTATTACAAATTGTGCTGCTATAAACATGGGTGCACATAAATCACTATGGTACGATGTTTTCAGTTCTTCTAGAAATATGCCTAGAAGCGGAATAGCTGGGTCAAATGGGACCTCCATACCCAGCTTTTTGAGGAATCTCCAGACTGACCTTCACAGTCTTTGCACCAGTGTACACTCCCACCAACAGTGCAGAAGAGTTCCTTTTTCCCCACAGCCTCTCCAACACTTGTTGTTGGTAGTGTTTTCTATCTTTGCCTTTCTTCCTGGAGTGAGATGGAATCTCAGTGTGGTTTTAATTTGCATTTCTCTCATGACTAATGATGATGAACATTTTTTCATGTATTTATTTGCCATTCGTATTATGTCACTCTTTGACATAGGAGTTTGACTTTCCTGCCTCCCCCCTCACCATTATCCACTGAAAAAATATGCAAAGAACTCTGTAATTTGTGGCATGCACATATTTGTTTACACCTGAAGAGGTTCAAATGTAGATCCAAAATGTACTTCAAATGAAATGACTCATTTGTGATTTGTGCTTCAGAAAATTCATAATGCTAGTAAGGAAATTCAGCTAGCCTCTCACACAGGAGAGAGAGACAGAGAGAGAGACAGACAGAGAGAGAGAGAGAGAGAGAGAGAGAGAGGGAGAGAGAGGCAGAGAGAGGAAGAGATCTAGAGACAGAGAAACACAGAGATGGGGCAAGAGATAGACTCAGAGATAAAAACTAAGAGAGATTAAGATAGAGAAAGAGCTCTTGAAAGTACTGCAATTTATGAACAAAAATGCATCACAACTTCTTCAATTGGAGCAGAGTTAATTTTTCACTTTATCCTAGAAATACCATTAATTTTTTTAGCCAGAAATCCTATTGAAAATTTGGACAGGATTTTAGGACCTCTGATGGCTTGGTGTGGGGAACTGGGAAATACCAGTAGAGAGAAATGGAGAGACACTGCTAGGCAGTGGCTTACCTAATATAGGTGACAGCAAATGCAAATGTGAGATTCAAACAAAGATACCCTTTAACCAGATCAGTGCCTTAGCAGCTCACCATTATAATGGCACCTGTATTTAACTAGGAAAACAAGAACATTTGCACAAGAAATATGACCGCACAATCATTTCCATTAGAGGCATTCACTACCTTATTCATGACATAAAACCACAATAAAAAAAAATTCTAGCCTTACCTCTGAAAACCAGGTACACCACTTCACCTATGTGGTACTTTATTTCCATACTTTTCTTCTATTCTTTACGAAAACATAAGGATATCTTAGATGTTTTTCTAGTATCTTTTTAAGTCAAGCTATGATTTCGTTGAGTTTTCTGGAAAATATCTTTATTTTGAGGATACAGTGCTTAAATATTTACAATCCAGATTGCATTAGGTTTGTAATAAACTTGTAAAAACTTTGTCACTACAGATGACAAAACTCCATTAGGAAACCTCAAGGTCTGGACCATGAGAAGATGATGGAATCATCTTGATTTACTACCTTGCCTCCAGTTTCAGGAATTGTGTTCTTTTCTATGTATCTTATATTATAGATCAATTTCAGATTCGGAAGATCCCCCTTTCCCACTATGTTCACTTTCCCTGACTTCTGATCCATGTCCTCTGTGAGATACTAAAATAGAACACAGCCACATACTTTCAGTGACTGAGACTGCAGTCATTGTATGAAGATTCTGCCACACATTGTATACAGGAGAGGAAAGCAGACCTCAGATAAGTACTTGGGAGTCTGTGACTTCACACCCACAACACAATTACCATCCACCTGCACCACCGCAGTGCAGTCTTAAGGGGAAGTTCAGTTTGTTTTGATAAACTTTTATTCTATTATAAATTTCTAAAACCAATTAGTAGTTCCAAGCTCTTCACTCTTTAGAGACTCTGTGGAAGTCCTTGAGAAATGCTCTCTCCTTTCCCTTAAAAGAGCAAACTGGGCCCTGTGTAGAGAAGAGCTGGTAATACAGATCATTGAATGGATTGGATACCCCTCAAAGATTCAATTTCTTCCTTGATTCTCCTTCTCTGACAACATTTAAGAACCTAAACTTAGTTCTTTGCTAACCTTCAGATCACTTCTCTTCACAACCATTTAACAATAAAGTAGAAATAAAGTAAGAAAAAATCCTCAGAAACAATTTTCCAAGAGCTAAAAATAAAGGGAAGAACAGAAGTCAAACAAACTAGTTTAAATTACTTAATGACAATTCATTTTGCACGTAGGTAGCTTGGTGAATTGACTTCCAACTTCATTTCTGGCTCCCTGCCTGTGTATAGACAATGTACAATACATGATGAAAAAAAGTCCACCATGCAATTGCCATATGGCAGTGCTATCTTCAGGGAAAATCCGTAGTGATTATAAAATGTAAATACATTTAAAACTCTAACTCTAAAGTTGACTCCTAGAGCAATGGAAAACAGAACAATTGAAACATCACCCAAAATTTAGAGACAGATTTATTTATGTTCATGGACTTTGACATCTGGAAAAAATGTCAGCCATGAAGGTTTAGGGAGTGAGGTTTTTGTGGCGTTGTGAAACAGAAGTACAAACGTAAAGTACATGGTTGTCTTTGATTTGTTCTTACCATATGTATCATAGCAGCCAGCCATGTAACACAGTGACCAACTGTTTGTAATAAATATAAGTAACAGGAACTGTTATAGAGCAACTATCAGAACTTGAAGTTTGGTGGCTGGCTGTGGGATATTTTGTGGTACTTTCTCCTCTTTTAATTTCCTGGCAAATCATTGCTGGACATGTTATATGTGATCTGAGATAAATCCAGTAACCCAATTAATTACACAAGGTTCAACTAGAAGCAGTAACATTAGGGTTTGAAGTGGTCTTGAATTGACCCTAAACAAACTTCCCAAGATTGAAAACTCCTACCAAGAATTTGACATTTTTCCCTTATTATAGCATCTCTCCCTACATGACTTTAGGAAGACACATGATTTAATGCTACTCTGGAAAAAGAGTCAGTTTGACCCTGGAGTGTGTGCAACGTGTTTGGAGTGCTCACTAAACTTGATCTATTGCAGAATAAGGGGAAGGGCCCCACAAGTTGTTTTGTAGTCTCTCAGGGCACTGGTCCATACAGCTAAGGCATAAACCAGAGCTCACAAGAGAATGGGGAGCAAACAATGCAATATCAAACACATAAGAAAACTAAAGCCATGATTGGGTTAGGAAGCCTGAAAAGGCACAGAAATCAAGGGGAGCAATATGTTGAGGTGTAACGCAATCCTATCAATGATGTTCTCAGGTTCCAGCAATGCATGGATTGCTGGAGCATTTGGAGGGACCAGAGAAGACCTTTGGATGTTTTCTTTAGAATGAGGTTCAGAGGAGCTTTCTAATCTAGGTAAAATCTACAGCAAATATCTGAGTGTGCGCTTTTAACTCAGGAATCACGGACCTAAGGCTGAATTTTTGGAATTATAAGAGTTCTAGAGGTACATTTATATGCAAGTAGGTAATATGTATGTGCAGGTGTGCCCACAGATATATCTTATATTTTCATTAAATGTTTATGGAGCTTGTTACAAGCTATATAGCATTATATTTATATTTCTATAACTATGTTAAATATTTGTGACTTGTATTCTTAATGCAGTTTCTATTTAGTTATATCTACTACAAATATCATCCTGTTGCCACTGATAGTGGTCAAAAACAGGCCATATGTAGGGGTGAATTCTCATATCAGGACACGACAGTCTTTTGTTATCTTCTCAGTTTGGGCATGGAATGTCTTGGGTCTGCCTGAGTAAGAGCATGTAAGCACCAAGAGTTATCTATAACTTTTACAAGGTTTTACTTTAATTTTTTTAAGGGGCTGTGCTTCAGTCAATTGGATCCCTGGAGGAGACTTAGGCTTCTTGAATCCAAAGCACAAGTTTCACTTTGTTGGAAGACAGTGGAGGCTTTTGTTTTGTGGTTCAGTATGTTGTATGGGTTTGTTAATTTCCAGACAGCAGCTGGCCAAAGTGGACTCTATCATTTTCAGACCAGTTGTGGGCCTACATGCATTCATTGAGAAGACCATCTTATTGACAAACCTTGGCCAAAATAACATTGTCAAAATGTTACCAATATCTATCTAGCCTGTTGCACTGCACTTCTGACAGAGCTACTTCCATCCATGAATATTGTGTAGTCAGAGTCTGTCAGGGGAGGTATTTTATGTCTGGTATACTCAAAGACATTTCTTCAGGCAATGCCAGGGAGCCATGGTTTGATGGGTCCAGATTGTGTGAAAAACAGATAGGGGATCCACGACAGCATGTGAGATCTCTACAGTTAGGACTCAGCCTAATGTGAGCTTTTCGATTTTCTTGATCAGAAGGACAGTTGGTAGTAGAATACAAAGATAAAGGGGTGAGGCAGTCATTAGTGACTGGATCCAATTGTTTTTGCCATGTTTTGATCACCCCAGAACCGCAAGTGAGGATCCCATTAGCCACCTCAACTGGTGCTTCTCTGCTTGGTGCACAAATGAAGCAGTCTATGATTTATGCTGCCCTTTCCACTCATTCATAGATTCATCAAGCATTCAGAGATTAAATATTCCAATGCCTTTCATGGAGGGTACCTCTGGGTAACAGCACTTGCTCAGGTCTTCCTTCCTCACAAGCTGAGCAGAACTAACTGGAGTGCCCCTGGAGGTCTTGTGGGAATCTGGCAAGCAGACAGACAAGCATACTGCATCCTCCTCCCTTTTTGGTCCAGTATGAACTGTTTGAACCAGGAGCCAGGAATCTTCCATGAGGTCTCAAGAAATCTCAAGTGTGTACCTTCCCATTGAGACATGGAGAGGTCCTAGTTACATCCTCAAGAGCCACAACCAGTGAGCAGAGAGGTCAGAATTCTTGGTCTTCCCAGATACCACAGCAGGTGCAGCACAAATGGAAACACTGAATCATCACCCATGATTGGGAGGCAGATTTATTTACCTCAGTGAGCACTGACTTCTAGAATCAATGTCAAGGCCTGAAGGCTCAGTAAGGGAGGTTTTCATGTGATTGAAAATGGGCAGTGGTAAGTACTTGGCTGTCTTTGATCCATTCTACATCATAGTGACCAAGCACTTTCTAAGAAAGAGAAGCAATACAAATGTAACAGCAGCTGTTACTGGGCAACTAATAGAAACTGAAGTATACAGGCTTGGAGGAACATTTTCTGCTATGCTATTACAGGGGTGGCCTTGGAGAAGTGAATCATTGCATCACTCAGCAAGTTCTCAAGAGCTTGAACCAGTAGGTGTCTTGAGAAAGATTAAATAGCTGGGAACTAAACTTCTCCAGGGACACAAAATATTTGAACAGTCTTAATTCAGGATTCTTGGGTTATTCACAATTTTAGGTAGAAGACAGCTGTGGGAGGGCCTGACATTGATCCTCTGAGAGGTTTATATATAGGGAGGCTCATGCAGTGATGATGAGAGATGTAGCAGAAACAGAGATGGGTGATCTCATCCACTGTACTGAGAAAGATCACTGTCATTGGGTTCTTTCATATGAGGTCCAAACTTATATACCCTGGGATGGGGGATAGCAAATGATTCACTTTCCCGAGGGTCTGCCTCGGGCAGAGCTAGGAGATTCGATTTCTCCACCATTTTCAGTGGCATCCATGGTATCGGCGGTGTCTTGCACATTTAGTTGCAATCCACGGTTAACAGACTGGAAATCTCTATGATAGTGGTGGTGGTGAACCTCTTAGAACTTTCAATGATTCAATCAGCCTGCTGAGGATCTCTTGACATAGGCTCACCATCACCTCTCTAGCCTGAAAGATCCACACACTGCTGAACTTCTCTAGGTGGCAAAGGGATGCTGTGACACTGAGTTGGATAACAGCAGAAACCACTCATACTGAAAATCGCTGAATCAATGAAGTGCCCAAATGTTTGCATTCATAAACACCCTGTGGACCAAGATATATATTAAAGAAACAGAATCCGAATGGGAGGGATGTCAAGTTGTTTGTGCTACAGGTAGGGTCCCTCTGAAGCTCAACTGAGGTGCTCAGAGTAGAAGTAATGAGAACATGTGACCAGGAGGTGATGACAGGTTATATACATGGGAAAGGTCAAAACTTACAGTGAGGCATATTTAGAAATGGACAATCTAAATACATTTCAGAGGTATTTACACTGCTCAGAGTGCAAAGAACAACAAGGTGTACAGTATAGCTCCTAGCTGACTGGAAGACTTCATTATGACACAAGTGACTAGACTCAAAGCCCTAGAGATGCCTGGGTATATTATTTCCCTTACATCCTAAGTGTTTCCAGATTATTCACAGAAGCAACTGAAGAAAAACAGAGAATTGAGCAGTATGAAAGGAGTGACTCATTTGAAGGAAGAACTCCTATCAAGGAACATTTCTTCTCTGTATCTAGCAGTTTCCTGGCTATTTGGAACTCATGTAAAGAAACAGGAATGGTTGCTGTTTAACCCTAAACATTTGGTTAGTATGGAACTCCTTCATACACCCTCTTTCTAATATGAGAATGTGTACACACAAAGGGGATTCAGATAGCTGCCTGCAGTCCTGTGTCTTGCATTCAACTTTATTTATATATGGAATACTGAGAGACTCTCACTACACACTAAATCAGTGGTTGGAACATAGAATTTTCTATTGTCTCTGGGGTTCTTCTCCCTACTCCTAAAAAAGTTCAGGAAAAGTCCTATTCTATGCCTTTGCCAGAAATTAATTTTTAACCATCATTCCTTCCTGGTCTGAATACTGCCAGGAAATGTTAAGAGTTTTATATGGTCCAATATCTACAGAGCAAAAAACCACTTTCAAAGTTGCTCACACAAGGCATTGAACTCATGTATTTGTTAAGAAAGTTTTCATCAACTAATTTCATTACTGATAACAAAAGCATATAAGTTTGATATGTTTGGCCAAGCCTTTCCTCTACCCAAAACATACAGGGACAATCAAAGAGGAAAAAGTGGGATGCATCCACTGATTTGTGCCTCAGATATAAAACTCAAGAAAGGACACAGTCTTTCAACAAGTAGTGTAAGAAAATCTACACAAAATCTGCCTCAGGAGAATTTTATCCATGATACTCCTAGGGATATTTCCTATTCTTCAGTGGAGAGAGACACAGGGAGACAGAGAGAAACAGGGGAGAGAGAGACAGACAGAGATAGAGACAGTGAGAGATGATAATCACAGTTCAAGGTTTTTCATTTTGCAACTATACTTAAAATAATATTGTGGATCACAGCTGACAAGTTTGATAAAGAGATCTCAGAAACTTTCTGGTAGTTTTATCCTAAAAGAGATTAATTTTCTTGTATATTTTGAAACTCATTGCTCCCGTGAGCACAAAATACCTCCTGAACATTTACACCCAATTGTGAATCAGAGTATTTTGCACAAGTAGATAGGTGGATGGGAAGAAAAGCTACAGAACTCTAGCTCAATTGAGGAAGCAAAAGAAAGGATGAGAGCTAAAATATTCTCTACATAATTTGCTTTTACCTGTGTGGCCAAAGCATCCATTTCCATAAAACATAAAAATAATTCTATGTGTACAATACCATGTTAAAATCATTGTTTAATAAAACTTTAACTTACTTTTTGTTTTTTCTACTCCCACTTCTAAATTTAAATTTTATTTTAACCTTTTAATAAACTAACTTAGCCTTATGAACTTGTGAGTAAATCTGATGAATACCATGGTTCAAATATCAAGTCTGAGCAAGTCACTGATTTTGATACTTAGGATTTCTAGTCTCCCTCCACCTCATTAACTTTTGCATGAAAACACAAGTTGTTCATGAATTGATGATAAAAAATTAAATATAAAAGATGATAGGTTTTATAGTAAACACAGAAAACTGTTACCTAACCTAGGAAAATATTTCTCCACAAAGAAAAGTAATTCATGTACAATAAAGTATAGGAACTGAAAAATTTTCTTCCAGATACACCATGATAATTATTTAGAGAATCATTATGGAACATTTGATTACTAATCAGTATTAATATTTATTTCTCATTATTGGTCCTAAGCCTTTTAATTTTATCACCCCTCACTAGGTGTGGAATAATTTCACAATTATGTTCATGATGCTTTGAGTGAGTGAATTGAAAAACAATGCAATTTTCCAGAACAGTGCAAAATACAAAGCTCTTATGAAATTAGGAAAGTGATTCTTAACCTTACAGATATTTTATTTATTGCACAAACAAGAGGAGTCTGGATATGATTGGGTAATAGTTCATGAACAGAAAAAGGGTGACAGTTGGTTAACCTCCAGTGACTACAGCAGCAACATTCAAGAGGAATCTGTTAGGATTGCTATACAATGTGAAAAGAAACTGATAAATGGAGGAGAACCATAAAAGTAGACAAAGGTGCTGACCAAGAGAATGATGGTTTTGGTAACCCTTGTTTCAGAGGAGGCTCTATGTGTCATGTTGGTCTTGTGAATATTATGCATTCTCTGCTTGTGCCTATACAGGTTATAAATCATAGAGCTGCTGGTCCAGAGCATGAGACCCACACACAGTGAATCATGGAGGGACAGCAGGACTGCATGGAGGATTGTCCCAGAGTTTTTTGGTGAACACCAGAAGAATATCAGAACTCTTTTCTGTATGTGAAGTTTTGGGGTATGATTTGTCAGTAATCTTCATAAGAGCACTTATGTTTAACATAATGTGGAGAATCCAACATAGGGTAGTGAAGATGCATAAATACCTGGGGGCTGTTAGTTTAAACTGTGCCCACCTGGAGTTCCTAGGGCTAGTCTTGATCACCTGGAAAACACTCGAGGGGCAGGTGCTGCCAATGGACACACCCCTGCCTACTCTGTGAACATAGAAAACAAGTTTGCATCCATGGTTGCTGAGGAAATCTTTCAATCCAAATGCTGCCATGGTATCAGGAACCCCTCTAAACAGAATTGTCAAGGAGTTGGCTATAGACAGGTGCTTAAGAAACAGATCTGTGGACCTTAATCTTCACTTAGTGTAATGAAGTCCAGAACCCTGATAAAAAAGTATATATGTGGTTTTTTAAAAATATTTTTGTTTGCAAGATTTTCCATCTCTGAGCAAGTGTTCCAATGAGTGTCTGAGAGAAATAAACCAATGCCATTGCCATATTGCTGGATGCCATTGAGCCAGGTCCAGTGTGTGATATTTGTAATCACAGTCAGATATTTCTGTTTGGAATTTGCAGAATTGCCTGTATTTGTTTACATGAACTGAAATCTAGTTCCCTATCCATCAGTGTATACTTGCAGTTATGTATGTGAATGTTTTATTCATTTAAGAATTTTTCAGCAGTAAAGATAGGAACTAAAAATGAGTTGATAGTATAAAAACCCATGTTAGGGAATCCACGGCATATTGTTTATTCTGACAACTAATGAGGCAGGAACTGTGATTATGCTCATTGTAGAATGAGCGCAATATGTCAAGAGGAGAATTGGATGACATGTCTAGTTCACACCCTACATAATTGCACATTTTTATTTGAAAGTCAGATGTAATAAATTATATTTAACCTCACTGTTAGTACTAGCACCTGAGAGTGTTTTTTAAAAAATAATTACAATCTCCTCAACTTTTGAAAGCTTGTATTTTGTATATATGTGGTTTATTTTTTAAATATTTTTGTTTGCAAGATTTGCCATCTCTGAGCAAGTGTTTGTCACAAATATCAATATCAATTATGAGAGATGTCTTTTTTTTGCGGTACTCTGGATCAAACTCATGACCTCGCATTTGCCAGGCAGGCGCTTATGCCACTGAGCTAAATCCCCAACCCCAATTATTAGAAATGTCACTGCTTACTATAAAATATGTGACAGAGCTTCTAGTTTCATGCTACACATACCTGCAATTTATATTATTTTTCTTATATGACAACACAAAATTTCCCTTTGAATTTATGTCATAGAAAAACATTAAACAAACAATTATCTAATCATGTTATGTTGTTTCATATACCTAGGTCTCTTAAATACAAATATATGATAATATATTCCAAGGAGGAACCAATGTAATGTGAAATTTCAATGCTACATTTACCATACATGAATATCTAAATTAATAAAGTGAAGAAAGGATTTGTGAGACATATAAAGATATAAAAATATTTACAAAATGGAAGGTGTAAGGTAATAAATGTGCACTGTATAAATAAAAGTGACAAAGTGCACTCTACTTATATTAAAGTAATTTCAGCATGACAGATTTCTGAAACCTGTGAATACTGCTTGACAACTGCTAGTGTGAAA
>PVJX010051064.1:0-10439 GCA_004027295.1 Dolichotis patagonum | reverse complement strand
ACAGCCTGAGATGCTGCTTTCTGGGAGACTTCCTGGGCATGAAGGGCGGGGCTACGGGGCCAAACAGACCTGGCCCAGATGCCGATCTCCAGGCAGTTCCCTGCGGATGAAGGGCGTGCTTACCAGTCCCAAAGAGTCGCGCCGAGATGCAGGTCTGCGCAGACTTTCGATCCAAACAGCTCAGGCCACTCTATGGTCCAGGATTTTCGGGTCCCAAAGAGACAGCCATGCTGCTTTCTGGGAGACTTCCTGGGCGTGAAGGTGAAAGACAGCCTCTTTAATAAATAGTGCTGGAAACACTGGGTTTTCACATGCAAAAGATCAAAACTGGACCCATATATTTCACCATGCACAGAGGTAAATACTAAATCAATCAAAGACATAAACATTTAAAACAGAAACATTAAATCTGCTGGAAGATAGAATAGGCATGAAGACATTGATGTAGGCCAAAACTTTATGAATAAAACCCTGACCACACAGAAACTGTCACAAAGTATGAACAACTGCAATTTTATGTTATTAAAAAGCCATTTCAGTAAGAGAAATCACCAACAGAGTGAAGAGATAACCCACACTGTGGGGAAAAAAATGTTTGCCAACTGTTCTTCAGACAAAGATTACTATCAAGAGCATATAAAGAAATTTAAAAAAAAGAAAATCAGACCTCTGAAATTTAAAGACAACTCCAAAATGGGCATTTGAGATGAATACACATTTCTCAGATGAAATACAAACATCATATAAAAATATGAAAAAATGTTCAACTCCCCTGGCCATTCTAGAGATTCAAATTAAAACAATACTGAGATTCTATCTCACTGCAGAAAGAATGGCTATTATCAAGAAACCACCAATAACAAATGCTGATAAGGCTTTTGGGAAAAAAGAATGCTTCTCCATTGTCGGTGGAAGTATAGACTGGTACAACCACTATGGAAATCATTATGGAGATTCCTTGAAAACCTAGGATTAGAGTTCCCATTTGATCCAGCTATCCTCTTCTAGGTATCTTCCCCAGTGAATTAAAAACATCATACCACAGTGATATAGTAGTATTACAGTAGCAGTATAGAGTAGTATTATAGTAGTAAAATTTGTAGCAACTAGATCTTGGAAACAGTACATCAATCAAGAAATAGGCAAAAAAAATGCAATCTTTTTGTGCAGTGGAGTACTAGCTAGCCATGAAAGATAAACTTGAGACATTTATAGGTAAATGGATGTGACTTGAGTCTGTACTTATAAGTGGAATTAATCAGACTCACAAGTGTAAACCTCAATATTATCTGCCTACTGTGAGAAGCTAAAAGAGTAAATAAGATTCAAGATATACAAAAGATATTGTGAAATAGGAAGAAACTATTCAGAAGCAAAGAGAAACTGAAATGGGGGAAAGGAAAAAAGAAAGGAAAAGGAAAAAAAATATATATATATAGACAGTCATTAATTTCTCCTAGTTCATTGAAAAGAAAAGTTTGTGCTAATACTTGTTATATGATTAAATGCATATATCCCTATATTTTGAACTCTGGGTAACTAATTTAAAGATAACAATATGCTATATGTTAACCATTGTTACTCTCCTATTATTTTCTTTTCTCTTTAAAATACAATTTAAGTGGGTCAGAGATAGAGCTTAGTGTCACAGTGCCTCCCTGGCAAGCATGAGGTCTTGAGTTTGATTCCTGGCAACAAAAATAAATAAATAAATAAATAAATAAATAAATAAATTTATTAATTAAATACAATTAAATTAAATATAATTTAATAAAATACAATTTAATAATAAATATTTGTTATCAATATATTGTATTAAAATACAATTTAATAAAATATTAAATACAATCTAATAAAATATTTTAATAAAAGATTACTAAAACTGGACTTTAGAAGAACTACAATAATCGACCTAGAAGAACTTTTGATAACCTGACTAAAGTTTGGTAAACATATCTATGGCAGTATCCTACAAAAGTCTCATAGGAAAAGACTAACCAATATTTTTAAGAATTACCTTGCCTTATACTTTTGGCCTTTCATATCCTTGATTTCTTCTGAAAATTCATTCAGTTGTTCATAGAAAATCGTATTTAAATATATGGAAAGTTTTAAAGAAAAAAATCTTAGTTTACTGTGCCAAGCACTGTGCTGGATCCCGCTAAATACGGTGACGTATATGCATGTGATCCAGGTTAGGTCATGGGAAACAATACTGTTCAGTAAAGCGACTCATTGGTGAGTTTATAGCTCAGTGTTAGGTGAGGCCTTGTTGAAGATGTGTATCTGTACAGTTCAGCCAGTGTCTTTGGAGGCTGCATCTCTCCGGTTTCTACTTTTTCTATCTGTTCACAGCCTCCCATGAAGTGAGTCGCTTTCCTTGGCTCTGCCCTCCCACCATGATATTTATGCCATGGAGCCAGCTGAAAAAGGACTAAATCCCTGATCTGGCCAAAATAACCTCTCCTTCATCAATATGTGGTTTTAGGGTATTGTGTAGCAGTGACAGGAAAATGAAGGACACAGTGAAATGATGCTGAGAATAGGTTTGTTGCTGTGATTGTACACGACTATGTTATGTAGAAGCATTTAAACCTGGTTTTTCAGGAGTTTGAAAGGGTTTGGCAATCTAGGCTAACAAGCCCTTAGAATGCTTTAAGAGTCTGATGGGTGTTTCTGGCCAGAGTCTGTGTGAAGAGAATACTGACAGAAATGCAGGCATTAGAGGCCAACCTCAGGAGATTTCAGATGGGAATGACCCCCTTAGTAATTAATCTACAGGCCATATGTGCTGTATGCTGGTGAAAAAAGATATTCCACAGTTTACCCATGTGTTGGAAATTAGCAACAGACTGAGATTAAGGCAGTGGAGTAAATCCGGAAGGGAAAATTTCTGTGCAGTCCAAAATTCAGGTTGCGTCATTGGTATTTGCTGACTATATTTTAACCAAATATGCATTCATAATCAGGACTAAAATGCAAAGTTGAATGGTTCGAAGAATTCACAGCTTTGTCAGAATGGATGGTCCTGTAAAGTCAGTGCCAAGGATAGGATGGTTGCTAAAATGAAGCCAGGAACTTTGCCTCTGGGAAATATGCAAGATGTCTTGAGATGATTTCGTGAAATAAGCAGGCCCCACACATAATGGAAATAAGGATATGAGAAGGTAAACTCTTTGAAATACTTTGCTTTTCAATACTTTGCTCCCAAGCTTCACTGCTCATTCTGAGTCATATTAGGAATTATCTCCCCAAGCTCAGTCACTGAGGCACTCAGGTCTCTGCAAAGAGCGCTCAAGGGGTCATGCTGCTACCTGAACACAAGCACTTGCTGACATCACCCGCATGATACTGACTTTCCATGCATTTAGAATGCAAAAGATATGGAGTCACGGGGGCTTCCAACCAGATTTCATAAAAAGCCCAAGAAGGCCGGAAAAAGATAATCAATGAGTCATAGTCCATGCTAGGAGCTCATTAGTAGCTGATGCTTGAAATGCTGAGACTAAAGCAGACACAATGGAGACCCTAGGAATTTGGAGATGCCAGTAATGTAGAATGTCTTACAAGTAAAGCTATAAGCTATAAGCTATAAGCTATAAGCTATAAGCTATAAGCTATAAGCTATAAACTATAAGCTATAAGCTATAAGCAATGAGCAGAGATAGGCCAAAGGAGAGGCCAAATGGGCTGTAACCTGCAATGTCAGGAGACCAAGCCTTTTGGAACTCATATCTGCCACTACCTTCCCTGGGTGCTGGACATGGGCATATAAGGTTATATTTGCCCTAATGGATTTCGGTCTTGCTTTTGCTTGATTCCTCTTCTCCCTGTGGTCCTTCTTTTTGGAATGGGAATGTTTACCCTGTAGGTTTATATATTGGAAATATTTAACTTTCTTTTTATTTTTATGAGTGCTCGCATAATTAAAGAGTTTTCCTTGCAATTCAGAGCAAACTTCGGACTTGAACTATTCAGTTCTATTTATGTTTTTCAGCCCCATTTAAACTGTTAAGACAACAGTGTCTTAAAACAAAGTAGATACGTCTTACAAATGAGATGGACATAACCCGTTCAGTGCCACGTGTGGACTGTGACAGTTTAGGAGTGTGATGTCTCTCCAGCCCCATATGTTCACAGGCAGGCCTCTGACAGGGATTGTACGGAGGGGAGCTATATTCATCAGTGAGTTGATTCACTTCTGGGTTCATAGCAAAACGCATGTTTGGGAGGTGGAATTGGAGGAGGTGCTCACTGGAAACAGAATTTTCCTTCCTTTCTCTTCCTTTCCCTTGCCAGCTGCCTTCCGAGAAGTGAGCAGCTTTCATTGTAATGCCCTTCCTCCGTGATGATTTTGCCTTAGAACAGAACACAGATTGAATTACCCAAAACAATGAGCTAAATTAAGTCTTTCCTCCTTTAAGTGTTGGGTTATTTGTTACAGTGAGGGAAAAACTAATTCAGCATACCACAGAATGATCTCCTATCATTTTACAAATCCTCAGGTTTTTCCCAGTTTTTGCACATTGTTCTTCTTATTTCATAAACTACAGTTAGGCATACAATGGTTGTACTGAACATATAGACTGTTTTCTTTTTTGCTACCTTGACAACAATATGGTACAACTCTTTATGTAGCATTTTCAGTTTATTAGATATTATGAATATAGTGGAGATAAAGTATATAGGAAGATACGTGTAACTGTGTGGAAATAACATGTCACTTTATGCCAAGGCTTGAACAATCACAATGTTTCTACTCATTGGAGAACTTTTTGCTAGGAACTATCATCCAGAGACACCGAAAGCCAAATGTACTAGAAAAATAAGTGAATAAAACAACAACAACAACAAAATACAAGGGCAAAAGAAATAATATAAATATAGACAACTCAAATGTTTAGGAGCACGACATTGAATTGGTATTGTTCTAGAGTCATATAATGACTATGTGACAAAAGTAGTAGTGATCTGCTTCCACAGAAAATTTCATAAGTAAATAAAAAGAAATGAAATTGAGAAAAACAGCAAGCGGCATAGGATTACTTTGAATTTGAATTAATTTTGTAATGCTCAAGTAAAAAATAAAACAAAAATCTATATTTTGGTTTGGAATTCATACATACCCTGTCATTTGTACTTTGGATTGAAACAATTTTTTCTATGAGTAAAGGCAGAAAGAGGCTAATGAACATGGAAGTAGACTAAAAGAATCTTTTTAAAGGTAAATAAGTCAAGGGAAGGGAATGTTTTACTGACTTCAAAATACCAACAGGATGCAGAAATTTCAACCACCGCTAACTTATCAATGGAAAATATGTGATTTGCAGGAAAAGGTCAACAACATACTGCTCAAAATTTATCTCCTCTTTACAAGTGTATGGTGTTTCCTTTTATACATCAAAACTATTACATTTGCCAAAGTGCTTTTAACAGTTATATCAAAGAAATATGGTTCTAGGCTCCTCCACTCTGTGACAGTGTAAGAGAGGAGTTTAGGCTGAGCTGAAAAGTGAAACTTTGACAATACGGACGATACAGGTATAGGTATAATTAAGTGTTAGATATAGATATAGATCTATATTATATTAAATTAAGACAGTGGCAAATACACAATTCAAGATGCTTTTATTCTTTTAATAACAGATAATTTGGGATATATATTATATATATATCTGTGTCAAGATATATATAATATATATATATATATGACATATCTTAAATAATATAATGTATAAGATATATAATATATATCTTGACACATATTATTATATATATATAAATATATATGTAAATATGTTATGTATATATATATATATATGACAAAGGCTTTGAAAATGTTCTGTATATGCATTAGATAAGAGAACTTATTTATAAACTTTAGTACTTTTACATTCATCTGTTATACATTTTAGTATATCTAATAATATATTATAAAACTTGCAACACAGAAAATAAATGATTTAAATATTATAATTTTGAAGTACAATATTGCAAATGTATGAATTTAATTTGTTTCAAGGAAAAATCTTGTAAGTATCATCAGCACACATTTTAGTGATATAATTCTTTCTGATGTTCAATAGATGAGTATATTATCCTGGATTTACAAAAAGTCTTATTTGAATTCAAAGATGCCAAAATTACATTACTATTTTTCTACTCTGATAAATATATTAAAAATTACATTTTTAAAATCTGTTCTTTTTCTGGAAACCCTGATTGTTTCTAAAGACAAAGAGTTCCCAGTTTTTGAAATATCCTAGAAAAAAATCTGATTACTACATTCAATACACAGATAGAGGTGTTAACCATCTTTTCATAATATTGTTAACAGCACAAACATTTGATTTTCTTTTAGCCTACATAAAAAGCCCAATATTTAATAACATCAACATACAAGTCAAAGTAAATATTTTTCCCACCCTCCTATTCAAAATCTTGCTAGGAAGTTTTAAAAGTCTTTATTTTCCTAAACAAAATAATATCCTTTTTTTTTGTTAGTAATAGCAGATTATATAAAAGGAAACCCAAAAAGATAAACTGATGTGTATCAAACACCTTGTAAAACAATTCAAATAGAAAAATAATTATAGTAAGAAATTTCCTAAATAATTGAACACTAATTGATTGTAAAATTATTTTTGATTTAACAACTAGGGGGATAAAGCAAATACATAGTAATTTAGAGATAATAAAACACTTAAAGATAAATTGTCTTTGTTTTAAATGAAACTTTCTTTCAAATTCACAGTATTATTTCCATTTTCTGTATTTAAAAGATTAGTGCATGATATGTGCTTAGTATATAACAGATTATTTCAATGAAAGTTGCAAACCTTTCATATCATATAATTATTCCTAGTAAACAAATGTTTTAAAAATGAACTTTATTGTCTTTTCAAATATATAGGAAACATTTATTGTTAATTATATTCACTATATATAACATGTTTTAACTATTCATACATTGTGGACTGGTTAAATTAAGATAATAGAAAATGATTCCAGAAATAAATATATTTTTCACCAGCCAAATAAATGACAAGTAAACATTTTGATTCTAGATCCTTAAGTATAGTTCAACCCTTTTAAGGGATACTTACTGAATATTTATGATGTATTTTCTTGGAAAAGATAACACCTCATTTTAGCTGTTAAGAAGTCCACCAAGTCTATAGTGGAAAGGAAGAAAAGAGAAGAAAAGAACTGGTAGAACAGTAGAGGCTTAGCTATTCTCTGTTGATTTCTCATACTGAGTCCTTTCTATTTGCTGAACAAATGGCCAAGTTGGAGTGAGCAGAGCTATTCAGCTGCACTAGCTACCACCACCTGCTGCAACTAATTAAGCATGATTATAAGGTAGTGAAGAGGTGGCACATTATCATAACAACCTGAAATTTTTGACTTGAGAGAATGCCAAGAATTCCAGGGTAACCAAAGATAACCAAAGATAAATAGTTGAACTGTTTCATTACGTTTCTAAAGTAAGGAATTTACGCCAGTGCTTTTTTGTGTACTTACACAATCAGGTCAGCTAGTGAATTAAGTGTATTTATTTAATCTCATGTGATAAAACTCAAATCAGCTTATAAGTCAAATCAACTCCTGCAAATACTATTGATTCTATTTTTTTCTAAGAAAGGATTTCGTTTCATCTGAAAGACAAAACATATCCAGTTTGAAGTAGAAATTAATCTTCCAAGGTAATTTCAATATAAAATTTGTTCAAAAGTTTCAAAATAATTACAAGTAGTCTTCAATTTTACAAGTTACAAGTAGTCTGCGATTTTTAAGAAGAAAGTTGTTTATTCTCTAAATGTAAAGTCCATTGAAACAATAAAATAACCAACTACTTGTAACTTATTGGTAGTAGGAATGGGCTTTTTAAAGAAACATAAATACAGATACAATAGAAATGATGAATTAGGTTTTCAGAATTTCAAACTTTTTCTCTTTGTGAAGTAACAATTAATATTTTAATGATTGAGTTGATCATTAACACAAAATTAAAGATTAGAAATATAAAAAGATAAGAGAATTAAGAGATTGCATGAATCCAAAAATTTTTTTATAAAAAAGACAACTCACTTTTAACCAAAATGATTCTAAAAATTTAACCTAAGCTCTTTTTAACAGAAATTATTCAAGTATCTACTTGATTCTTTTATGTATTTTATAGAAGATGTGATTTGAAATAAGTATTTAAATTAGTTAGAAACATAACTGGCCTACAAAGATGGAAACTTATAATTATCTGAACTAAAGATTTAATGAGACAAATGGACAACATACAGGGAAAGACAAAAAGGAAAGAAGGGAAGGAAAAAAAGAAAAAGAAAAGAGGAAAGGAGAGCAAATTGGAGGGAGGTATGTGAAGAGAAAGAATCAAAGATCAAGGATCTTTACTGATACAGCACGACAACAACGAGAAGCAAGGTTCAAGGCAGATTTTTTATTTGAATGATTTTTAAAAATGATTCCTACTGCCTATAATTTTCAATAAAGTAGAAGATTATTTCTCTTAGAAAACTCCTGAAATTTATGAGAGATTTCATATGTGCTTCTTTCCTGCATGATATTTATTAGATACTCTGAAAGATCTAGGGATTAATTTAGTAATACATTTAACACATCGTAAGCAACACTTTTAGACTTTTATAAAGCATGTAAAAATTTAATAAAGCTGAATTTAAAGGGCATAAGTGTATGGTACAGAATTTTACTTTTTAAAATGGCATCTCAAAAATTAAATATAGAAATGCAGTTTCCAGACAAATTTGCATCATTAAATTTGCTTTACAGTTATTTTATTGTTTAATAATTTTATGGTTTTCATTTTTCAGCTATAATGTATAGTACAACCTTTGCACAAACCTGAAGAGTATAGAGAAATAAAAAGTAGCAAATGAGAAGTTTTGATTCTGACATCATACAGGATACTTTAATCAATATCTTCACATTAATATAGCTCTTCCTCTCACATACAGATATTCATTCATATAATTGACTGTGAATAATATTTGGATGAAGTTTGAGTTCTACATGTAGAAACTGACATAGTGACATAGACCACCAGGCTATCATTTTTCTCTAAAACAAAGACTAAACCATTTGCTATTCCCTTCATGATCAAAATTTAGTTGTGCTTATTTTATTTACTTCTAGTTGCACATGTATATGGTATACTATATGAATAAAAAATAATGATCTCACCAAGTCCTGTTTAATTACATTTGAGAATCCAGCAAAAGAGCTACCATAACCCAGAAAGACAGCAACATTTACCAAAGGTTCCACACAGTAATTCCTGGACAGAAGATGTCTCTCCGGATTCTTTAACTGTATTTCTCCAATATCTCATGGTACCTAGCAGCCAAGATTATTGAAAGTCCAGAAAGAAACATTTCTGTGCTAGAAGAAAAATCAATCTATAGATATTTTTAGAAATGACAGAGTCACTAAAATAACTAAACACAATTTTACAGTGCTGGCTAAAATAATGTTTCTTAAAAGTATAAGAATTTCAGTCAACAATAATCATAAAAATATTTGTTTGTATGTGCAGTATACTTTAGCACTGACTACATAAATAGATGGTCCATACATATCACTGAAATTTATCCTTCTTTATGGTGCAGTAGTACTCCACTGTGTATAAATACTTTATTTCCTCTTCATTCATCTGTTGGCAGACATATAGGCTACTTCCAAGGTTTAGATATTATGAGTTGTGCTTCTATAAAAATGAATATGCATGTATCACTGGAATATTATGTCTTTGGGGAACATACATAGAAGGCAATATTTGGGTCAAATGAAATTTCTATTTTTAGTCTTTTGAGGAATCTCCATACTGATTTTTACAGTGACATACTTTTTTTAGTGATCTTCTTTAAGGGTAAATAAATTCTTCAATACTCTCACAACTTTTTAGCAGCTCTTTTGAACTGTATTTCAGCAAGATCGATTCACCTAAGTAACATAAGGTTTTCTTTTTTTTTCAGTTTTTTTTTATTTAAAGAGAAGAAAAGAAAAAGAAAAAAAAAACAGAAAGAGGGTAGCAACAATACAGAATTCCAAAGAGGAAAGAAAAAAAAAAAAAAAAGAACAACAACCACAGCAAAAAAAAAAAACCAAAAATCTTCAGCAGCTAACAATCCCATTCAAGGACAGTTGCCACCAAGAGAACTTTTTGGCCCAAACAGGTTTTTGGATACATTCTGAGTTTGGGGAGCTCTTCATGGTGCTGAAGGACTGTTCAGCTCTTTGATGTCAGCCACGTGTATTTTAGAAAATATATTAGAATTGAACCTTTTCATGTGTATGCTATTTAGTATGTACACTATACTTCAATAAAGAAATTTAAGAACAGGAGTAGCAAATATAATGATTAACCCACTGTAGTGTAAATTAGAAATCTGACATAGAGCTTGGAA
>PVJX010051063.1:0-10436 GCA_004027295.1 Dolichotis patagonum | reverse complement strand
TGGCACTGAAGCCACGGCGGCTGGTGGTTTGGCTCCTCACGGTGGTTTTGCTAGACATGTTTCCTGGGGCTGAGAAGGCTGAGGAGGGTGTGAGAGGCTGAGAGCAGAGCTGAGAAGAGAAGTGAAATAGATGGGTTCAGGCGACAGCTTATATATGATGCAGATGGGCTGGGCTTTCTTCTGGAAGGTGAGCTTGCAGATTGTGAGGGTTGGGCTTTACAAATAGTGAAGTCACACCTACATTGTTAGCAAAGTTATGAAATATCGAGACTGCGTTTTTTGGCATCCTTTAGTCAGGGAAAATTCTCCTGCCTCCAGTTTTGACTTTACCTCAATACAGTAAGACAAATCTTAGTTCACTATAGCTAAGAGTTAGTCACAGTCTCAGACAAAGTTTCTTCATGTCTTGCTGTGTGTCAGAATGTTTGAAGTGTTGTGCTCTTCCCTGCCTACAGAGATACTCAGGATCAATACCATGGGATGCTAACAGAAAGGTTACCATTTTCTTTTAGTGTTGCAAATGTAAACTGCTTGTTTTGCCTTTATGTAAAATTTTTACACAGTTAGAATGTCAAAAACACCACAATTGGCCTCATGTCAACCTATTAGCCAGGTTTAACAATGAAGCTTTCATGACCCTGTTTCTTCCATTCTTCCACCCTACTCACTCACTTTGCCTAAACTATTTGAAAGTAATTTTTCTAGAAATCATCATTTTCAGTAGATAATTCAGTATCAAATGATAGGCTTTAAAAATGTACCCCAAAACACACATATCTTAAAAATGTATGTATTCATCAATGTCAAAAATTTCTTAACTTATATGATTCAATTTTTCAGGATCCTTGCTAATATTACTCATTTTTAATATTAGGTGTCCCAAAATTTCCATTCTCATTTTGATTTTATCAAGTATGGTAAGTAATATACCTTTTAAATAGTTAAATCTTACATAATGGTTTTGGTTTTAGTAATCTGTTTTTTAGAGAAAACACATCATTTAACTGGGATGGTATTTCAGTGTTTTTATTTTCTATTTGTGTGTGCCTCCTGTTTCTTTGAACATGTTAAGTTGTTCATATTGCAGTATACTTGTAGTTAAATTTTGAAAGATAGTAAGATGCTCATATATTCTTACATTTCATATAGATATAATAAATTCATATTTAAATATGAATATCAATGTAGTTTCTTACACATTTATTTACATATTTACAAATCCAATGGGTAATATATGTTTGAGGAACAGAACACATGCTAAAGTCATGTCCCAAGTATGACTTGGGACATGTTTCTTGTACATCCTTTTAGTAACTTTATTGGAAATATTGTTGTGCTCATACTGGGTAGAATTTGAGGCATGTGAATTTGCATGTAAAGAGGATATTGGACTCTTTATTATTCTATGATGTGTGTACACATATAAATATTTTAAGTATATATCATTTATATTTCCTGTTCAAATTATGCTTACATTGGTTTTGTATCCACTTGGTTTCCATTTTCTACAATTTATTTTGATTCTCTTTTAACATTCTCTGACCCCCTTTTCATAACCATGAGGTTTTGTCTTTTTCTTATGGTTATGTCCATTATTGACCCCAACCATGTCTTTTTCTTGGTACTGCTTTCAATTCAGCCTTCATTTCTAATATGCTTTATTTTTTCTCTATCCTTTTCTAAACTTTTAAAAAGTGTTTTACCTTTTAGTATTTCATCATGTTTCTTCTTCTTTCTTTTGTTTTTTTAATTGGGATCACTTTACTGAATTTCTTGCTAATATTGAATTGTCCATTTTTTTGGTCCATTGTTAAGTGCCTTGGTTTTTCCTATTGCTTTTGTTGTTTGAATGCATAGATATTTTGTAGGTTTGCAATGGTTTTTCTCTGAGCAGTGCTCATCTTAGAATAAAATGAGCAACTTCTAGACCTGCCATTTACAGAAAGTATTCTGGGAGGAGAGACCATTCCCAGGCTGACAGGAATTCTCACTATGACACATAGCAAAGTGAATGATTCTTCTGTTCTGTAATTTGCCCAACTCAAGGAAGAGCATAGCATATGACTTATGAGTTATGATCTTTTGCTTTTTGTCTTATACCAAAATGCTGCTGATACGCAATGAAATGCTATTATCACCTTGACTACAAGACAAGGTGCTTAGATATTTTGTTAAACATTATTCTGTATATGTTTGTGAGGGTGTTTCTGAACAAGATTAAAATGTGAGTTGATTGAGGGAAGCTGACTGACTGTTCTCATGTGAGGGGGCTCATTCAAACAGTTGCAGGCCTAAATATAATCAAAGGCCGAATAAATGTGCAACCCTCCTAATGACTGCCTTTGAGCCAGGACTGTTTTTTGTCTGCCTTCAAACTTAAATTAAAACATCAAACTGCTGTGAGGATCAAGCCTGCCATGTTTTGTACTGGAACTACACCATTGGCTCTTCCAGTTCGCAAGTTTTGAGGCTGGCCTGCAACAAGATCAGTGGTACTCTAGAGTTTCTAGCCTCCTGACTGCAGATCTCAGAAATTTGCTGGCTTCAAAATTATATCACTCAATTCATAATCTCTCTCCATATGTATATAATATTTATATTCAAAAATATATTTATATGCATACAGATATATATTCAAGAAATATATACTATATATTTTTACATTCAAGAAATATGTATTTATGAAGTTTTAGGTTGAGGACAATATTATTGTGTATTGATTTTATGTCTCTAGAGAACACAAGCATGTAAGTATTATAGCTTCAGAATTGTTACTCACATCTCCATCTCCATGGCAAACAATCTAATCTACTAAACTACAATTGTTTAGAGATGCTTAGGTTACCCTTTTTATACTCCTTTCCACTTTAGTAAACTTCATTCATACATTTATAATATACTTAGATTCTTTTGTCCCAATGTACATTCCATCATGATCTATCTGTTTCAACTGCAAACATTAATGTTCACTTAGGAGGATAAAATTCTAAGGGATTTTCCTTAAAAAAAAACAAAGCCTCACAATGTTTCGGGGGCGTACCAAAAAACTAATTATGAAGTTATATGGAAAGACAAAACACCCAGAATAGCTAATTCAATATTGAAGAAAAAGAAATCTCAAAGAACCAATAATACCAACAAAAAGACCTACTATGAAGCTACAGTAATCAAGAGAGAGTGGCACTGATACAAGAAAGACAAATAGATTAAGGGACAAAATAGAGGTCCCCGAATGAGCCCAGAAATTCAGTTAACTGATCTTTCAAAAAGAAGAGACAAAATTGTGTTTTCAACAGATGGTGCTGTAGCAAATGGGCATCCACACGCAAAGAAAAATAAATCTGACCTTGGGCCATATATGTTCTATTAAAACCAACTCAAAATGGCTCATAATCCCAGATGTAAAACATAGAACTATGAAACTCTTAGAAGACCAAAGGAGAAACCTAGATGGTATTGGGCATATCCTTGACTTTTTAGATACAACATAAAGAAATAATTGATAAACAGAGCTTCTTTAAAATCAAAACTTCTGCTCTGTGAAGAGACAATGTTACTATTTTGTTATGTTTGATATTATTGTATTTGAAATTATGCTCAACTATATCAGAGAAAGACATATTGTGATAGCTACTGTTAATGTCTGGTTGTCTTATTGTAAAGTACTGTGTTGCTTATGTTGTTCTGTTCTGATCTGCTTTGATCTGCCCTCTTTTGTTTTATTCTCTTTAAAATTAAAAAAAAGACAATGTTAAAAGAATGAAATGTCAAGTCACAGATTAGGAAAAAATGTTGGCAAAAGACACATTTCATAAAGGTTATGCACCATTACTCAACATATACAAAGAAGGCTGGGCGTGGTGTTGCACACCCTTAATCCCAATAGTCAGGAGGCTGACACAGGAGAATTGCCATGACTTCAAGGCCAGCCTGGGCTATATAAGCGAGTTTAAGGACAGCCTGCACTACATGGGGAGTCTCTGTATGTATGCCTGTCTCTGTCTGCCTGTCTGTCTGCCTCTCTCTCTCTCTCTCTCACACACACACACACACACACACACTATACAAAGAAATTTTAAAATTCAATAATAATTATGAACAAGTAGACCACGAAGTATACCGAAGTCCTTAGAAGACATCTCACTGAATAAGACATATAGATGGTAACTAAGCATATGAAAGATAATAAACATCACATGAATCATATAAATGCAAATTAAAATGATGATCTATCACTTCATGACTAGTAAATTCGCCAAAATGTAGAACAATGACAGTACCAAATTTTGGCAAGAAAGTGGGGCAACAGGAAATTTCATTCACTGAGGATAAAGATGCATTTTGAAGAAAGCATGTGGTTTCTTACAAAACTAAGTATACCCCTCTCAGTATACTTCAGCAATCATATTCCTTGGCATTTACCAAAATTAATTGGAAATGTACACCAACACAAAACCCTGCACATGGATATTTATGACAATTTTAACCTAATTCCTACACTTGGAAGAAAGCAACATACTCTTTGATAGGTGAATGGATAAACAAACTGTGGTACATCAAGACAATGAAAGGCTACTCATAATGAAAATGAAATGAGATGTCAAGACATGGAAAGGCATAGAGGAAACTTCAGAGCATATTATTTAGCGAAAGCAGCCGATCTGAAAATCTATGCACCATATGATTCCAACTATATGACACTGTAGAGTCTGAAGACAATAAAAAGATCATTGTTTTTAAGGGACTGGGAGTAGGAAGGGATGTATAGGTGGAAGACAGTGGATTTTAGGGCAGTGAGACTCTTCTTATTGCCCTAATATATATTATTATATATATTATATACATTATAATATATAGTATAATACTATATTTGCACATACATTTTACTGTATACTTTTCGAAATCTGTAGAAAGTACACACCACCAGGAGTGAGCCCTCTTGTAAACTATAGATTGGTTTACAGTGGCATGTCATTGTAGAAAATGAATGAATTGAAATAAATTTACCACTGCAATGAGGGTTGCTGGTAGTGTGTGAGGTTGAATTTGTAGGGGCAAGGGATATAATGTAAGCTCTGTGTATTGTTAACACTTTTGTTGTGAACCCAAAATTGTCCTAAAAATAAAGACAAAGTAAAAGAATCTGGAGGATGTTATAGTAGGTGAAATAAATTAGGCACAGAATGAAAATTACCATATGATCTCACTTAATTATGGAGTTTAAGAAGTTGAACTGACAGATGTAGACAGTGGAAAGAGCACTACCACAGCTGGGAGGAGGGGGAGCAGAAGGACATGTGAACTGCTCCAGTCCAGGGAGGGAGGTTAAGTTTCAATTAGACAAGAGTAATAAATTTTGAGATGTGTTACACAGCATGATGACGGTCAATAATAGCATATTTCACATTTCAAAATAATTGTGAGAGAAAATTTAAAATACTGTACCACAAAAAAATGATAAGTACAATAAGTACATTAATTATCTTGATATTTTGAAAATAAAAAGCTTATTCTGTGTTTTTGACAAATATATAATGTCATGATTTCACCTACATTATATGTAAGAGTATTACCACTAAAACTGTTCTTTGTTTCACATATTCACCTTGAAAAGATCCTTTACCTTGCCTAATAAGCTTTATTCAGTTTGCAAAATTTTTTTTAAATGGTGTGTTGGGATTTAAACTGAAGCGGCATTGAATCTAAATGTCATGTCAGAAAGAACTGAAAGATTGGTAATAACAAGCCTTCCAGTCCACAAATAGGGACCATCTTTTAATTATTTACCTATTTATTTATTTCTTTGGTGTTTCATAGTTTTCCAGCTATAGATTTTCTACACATATCATTAAATTTATAATTAAGTACTTCAGCTTTTAGTGATATTCTGAAGTGTTGGTTTTTAATTGCAAATTTTGACTCTTCAATGGTAGTATGTGAAAAGTACATTTTCTTTGCATAGCAGTCTTTATTCTGCAACTTTGCTGTAATTTGCTTATTAATTCTAAAAAGATTTTGGTAGATTCACTTGACTTTCTACAGACTATCACAAGAAAATAAAGATAGGTTTATTTCATTTCTATAATAACTTTTATTGCTTTTTCTCATCTCAGTACTCTAGTTGGATTCACAGTTCTATGAGTCACAGTGCAAAGACAGACCAGGTTTGCCTTCTCCTCAACCTCAGGGACAAAGGGTTCAGCCTCCCAACATTAAGGATGACGTTAGCTGTTGCTTTCCAATTGGAGATAGTAGCCTTTTATTCCCACTTTCTGAGACATTTTTGGGAATGAATACATGTTGAATTATGTAAAGCACCTATTTTGCATCATTATAATAATTTGATTTTCCTTCTTTTTAATGTAGTGGATCGGATCAACTGTTTTTATATGTTAAATAGTCTTGCATATCTAGAATAAACCCTGCTTAGTTATGCATAACTTGTTGTATGCTGAGTAGGAATTAATTTGATACTATTTAATTGAACATTTTTGTGTCTGTATTCATAAAAGGTGTTAGTCTGTCCCTTTCTTTCTCAGAGTGTCACTATATTCTTATGATATCACAATAATACTGATCTGCATATTGAGCTAGAAAGTGCTCCCTTTGATTCTATTTCTTAGAAGAGTTTATAAAGATTTGGTACCATTTTATTTTTAAATGTCAGGCAAATCAACCAATTGTGGGGAGCAGCTGAGCCAGAAATCTGTGAACTCCTTAAGACTAGAGCAATGCCAGTTCCAGAAACATGAAATTCCAGAGGCAGACCATAAAAACAGTTGACCTCTAGCTCAGTGGCATATCAACAGGTGTCCAGCCTTGGTGTTCCTCCCTGTTAACAGTAGCATGGGTAGCTCTAGAATGTTTCACTTATTGTGTTCTCAGCATTACACTGAGACCTTGCACTTTAAGCCTCATTGTGTGCTTCTTCCCTTTTTACTGTGTATAAATAAAGACACAGACTGTGCTGGGTTGTTGTTGCCTCTCCATTAGAGAGGTCAAATTCCACCCAGTCGCACATTTCTTTTTATTATGTGTCTTGTTTTTCCTTAATCTGTCATCATGTCCTCTCAGGATCCCCATGGGTGCGTGATTCATGACAACCAGTAAAAATGTAGTCCAGTCCTTTAATTTTGGAAATTTGTTCATTAATGAGCAATTTATTAGGGGTTGGAGATACAACTGAGTATTGTGCAAGTACTTCCTGACAAATGTGAAGTTGTGAGTTCAATCCTTGGTAGAAAAAAAAGAGGAATTTATTTAACAAGTCTGTGTTTGTTCTGATTTTTTATTTATTAGTTTGAAAATTTGATATTTACTGATTTTTTAATAAATAAAAAATAAATTTTTATTTATTGGTTTGTAAAATTTCATATTTGCTGCCAGTAGCCAATGTGGGGTGGGAAAAGCAACAGCCAGCCCTGCAGCAGTGCACCCAATGGCCACCATCAGATGCCTGTAGCCAGCAATGGAGAGGAGAACCAAACAGTCACACTTCAGAGAAATTGTAGCCAACCAAGGAAGTACCCAGGACCCCACTATCTGCTTATCCAGAAGAACCCAGGAAAATATCAAGATAAAGAAGCAGAAGGCAGTCTCTGGCCTCCAACCATGCAAAGCAAGTCCAGGAGATGTAAACGTGGAAGAGATTGGGAGTTGCATACCTGAAGTTTCTGACGTGATGGTAATGAAGTAAAGAAACAGTGTTATTATCGCTTCTCAGCCTTTTGGCTGAGATCAAGTGAAGAAACAGTGTTATGAGGCTATAAAAGAAATTAGAACAGAAATGTTATCTCAGGTAAAAGAAGAAATGAAAAACATAATAAAAGAACTGCTAAGCACCTCTAAAGAAGACATAGATAAAAAAAAATAGAAGTGCATAAGAAAATGAGAAAAACCTTGAATGAACAATACAAGAAAGTTTTAGAATGCATAAAATAGATTCAAAGAGATATCCAGGAAATTAAAAACTCTATTGAATTCTGGCAAAAGCATTTGAAAGAAAATGAAGATAGAATTTCAGATCTTAAAACAGGTTTGCAGCTAGTGATCACCAAAGGAAAGATCTATTAAACATAACAAGCAATCAGGAAACAATTCAATGGCTGCAAGATGACACAAGGAAAAATAGTTTAAGAATAATAGGTGTCAAAGAAAAAGCAGGAATCAACACAAATGACATAAAAAGTCTATTTACAGAAGTAATAGTAGAAAACTTCCTAAGCATGGGAAAAGGATGTGACAAACAGATAAGTGAGACATATAGGACTCCAGATAGCCATAATCAAAATAAATCTACACCAAGACATATAATAACCAAGATCCCAGAAATTCAACACAAGAACAGAATATTAAAAGCTGTTAGAGAAAAGAAACAGATCACCTATAAAGGAAAACCCATCAGAATCACAGCAGACTTCTCAACACAAATCATCAAGTCAAGAAGATATCAGAGTGAAGTATTTCAAGTCCTGAAAACAACTTCCAACCCAGATTAATGTGCCCTGAAAAACTCTTTAAAAATCAATGGAGAAACAAGATACTTCCATGATGAAGAACAACTGAAGGAATTCATGACCATCAAACCAACCCTACAAAGAATACTGGCAGACATTCTAGAGAGAGATAAAAATGACCACAGTTCCAGGAACAGCAGAAGAGGGGGTCACTGAGAGGCACAGACATGGAGGGGAAAAGTACGCAGCCAGTGGAAGGAAAATAGAATCACAGAGATGAACCAGTGCATATGGGCCATAACCATTAATGTAGATGGCTTCAATTCACCAATAAAAAGAAACACAGGTAGAGCGGATCATGAGAGGATCCATCAATATGCTTTATTCAAGAAACATATTTAACTCAGAAGAAAATTCATAGACTGAAAGTCTAAGGAGAGAGAACAATGCTCTATGTGACAGGGAGCCAGAAAGAAATGGGGATAGATTGCCCATCAACTGCAGAATGGATAAGAAAGATATGGCATTTTTATACAATGGAAAGCTACTTAGCTATAAAGAAAGATAACATTGAGGCTCTTGCAGATAAATGGATATAACTTGAGATCATGCTCATGGATAAAATTGTTCAGAGTCACATGGTGAATATCAGGTTGTCTCCCTTGTATAAAAAACTAAAGGAGTAAGTGGGATCCAAAATGTACAATAGATACTATGAAAGTTAAAGGGGAGAAAATGTCTAAAAAGGAAAAGCAGTGGCCATTGTTAATCTATTATCATGTTTGAAACCCTGTTTGTTTTCATTGTTCTGCTTAGTTTGACTTTATTATATTTTTTTGTTTGATTTTATTATATCTGATGGTATGGGCAGCTATTTCAAAGATATCAAATTATGGTAACCATTGTTGATTTTCTGTTGTCTTTTTTTGTCTTTGTCTTTTTTTTTTGTTTAAATTTTATTTTAAAGAGGGTAAAATTAAACATGACAAAACAGAACAGAACAGAACAGAACAGGACATAAGAAAACATTAATTTCAAAGCTAGACAACCAGAGATCTTCACTATCTGTCATATTGTCTCTTGTTTTCTTCCAAACGGTTGTCCATATCGTTGCATATGGGGAGTTCATACTGAATAGTATAGCCAATCTTTTCACAAGATGTGTAGTTCACTGGCTTCCACTTGCTAAGGGAGGGGGTGAAGGGGGACACGGGACAGGGGACAGGACAACATGAGATGTTTGATTCTCAGCCTGCACGCCGGCAGGCTCACAGCTGCCCCCCAGAGAGGGGAGGAGTTCCTTGTTCTCCCGGCACCCCGAGTCAACTGCATGGTGCAGGTCTTGAGGTGCCAGGATTTCTCTCCTTCAGGCTGCCGAAAGTCTGCCACACTCACAGCCACCCACCAGAGACGGGAGGAGCTCCTTGTTCTCCTGGCACCCTGAGTGAACCACATGGTGCAGGTCCAGAGGCTCCAGGGTCTCTCTCCTGCATGCCGCCAAAAGTCTGCCACACTGACCTGCTATTTCTTTCTGATGAATTGACCATTATATTTCCAAAATTCTAAAGTGGCCAACAGACCACAGAAAGAATTCTCTTTAGGCTCCTGTTTGAAACCAGCAGCTACAGCAATCTGCTGGCCTTGCTTCAGGGCCACTCTATTGTCTTTTTTCAAAGCGATGTATTGCTTTCATTGTTGTTTCGGCTGATTTTATTCTATTTTGTTTTGTTTGATTTTGTTATGTCTGATGGTACAGGCAGCTATTTTGAAGATAACAAGAGGCACATGGGACATTCTCTAAAATAGACCATATACTAGCCCACAGAACATATTTAACTAAATGCAAAAGAATTGAAATTATCCCATGCATGTTATCGGATCATAGTGCTGTGAAACTAGAAATTAATGATAAAAGAAATTGCAAAAAACCTACAAACACATGGAAACTGAATAATACACTCTTGAGCAATCAGTGGGTCA
>PVJX010051062.1:0-10437 GCA_004027295.1 Dolichotis patagonum | reverse complement strand
CTTCTTTCCCTTCCTCTTTTTCTACCTCCTCCCTCCTCCTCCACCTCCTTCTCCTACCTGGGCTCCTCTGTACTTTGTTTTACCGATAGCCTCCTCTTCCCTCAGCAGCCCTAAGCACTGATATTTGGATTAGATTCTCCAGAGTAACAGAACCAACAAGAGTATACGAGTGTGATCCAAAACTGCCCGTGAATGTTTATAGTAAAAAAAAAAAGTTAAGCAGTAAAAGACACAGCACCATGAATCTCCTCAAAATCCTACCCCTGGCTTTAAAAACACTTATCCCATTGTTTTTGCTGCTGTCTGAAGCAGCTCCGGAAGTGCTCCTTCCTGAGTGTCTTTAGTTGCTTTGTCCTGTCTGTCTCCATGTCCGGTCATTTTTACTGTGAGGAAGAGCCGCACTGCCCAGCAAGGAGCACACAGGAACAAGATAACTGAGGATGCTGTGATGATTTTCCAGCTTGCCTTTTGGTTGGATGGCACTTGGCGGCAGCATTCACCGTAGTTTGATGGCACTCAGGCATGGGGACTTCTAGGACTGCTTGAGAAAGTGGCAAGAATGCTGAATAAGAGGGTGTGCTTGAGGAGAGGGTGAGTAGAGCACTGGGCAGGTAGAAGAAGCACAGTCTTTTACCGCAATACGTGTTTTATGTATTTAGAGATTCACTGTAGCTTTTGCGTGTCTCTGGACATGCACATACACGTAGAGAGGCTGACTACGCGGCTGAAGGTGGAGTGCAGACTGGCAGGCCGGAAACTCAGGCAGGATTTGACAATGCAGTCCTGAGGCAGAAATTTCCCTTCTTCTGGGAAACCTCAGTGACTGCTTTGAAGGCTTTTGTGGGTGGAGGCCCACCATACTATGGAGGGGGAGGTGTTTTACTCAGAGTGGGCTACAAAATACTGCAAGGACAGCTCCTCGCCTCGTGTCTGAGGGGCTTCCTGGGCACTGCCAAGCTGGCACATGACCTTGATGCTCTCAGCGGTCAACTGAGGGAAGCTGAGTGGGAGCTGAGATGAGGGGGTGTAAGGCCCGCGTCCATGGCGCTCCAGTGGCTGCAGTGGGTCCCTCCCGTCTTGTCCTTCCCTCCCTTGGTTCTCATGGTTTCTCTGTCAGGCTGACTCAGGTAAGGACGAGACCATCTCCTCTGCCTGGGGGACTCGGGCCTGGAAGACGCAGGGTGTGCTCTACGAAGAAGCCCTTTGATGAGATGGTATGACCTGGATCATGGGCCAAAGGTGGGCTTTGCAGGCATCAGCCTGGAACCTGGTCCTGCTTGGGTCACTGCCTTTCGGGTTCTGGACCAGTCCCTGCCTCTCCCTAGAAGTGACGAAGGTGGTCTCCATCTGCCCTCTGCCCCACTGAATCAAGGGTCTGTGAGCCATGGTGACTGTCATGGGCAGAGGCTGGCCTTGTATCTCTTCCTGTAAGTTGTTTACAGAGCAGCAGGGGAACAGGACGTTGTCCCAGCCAAGTAGATACAGCAGGAACAGGAGGTGCCGAGTCCAAGGCCTGAGCCCAGAGTCTGGCCCCACTCCGTGGCTGGGTCTATCTGCTTTGCACTCCTCCCCCGGAAGAAGAGATCATATGAGTACCTCCTCGGCGCCTGGCACCTCACACATTCTCAGCTGAACCACAACGGAGCAACTGTGGGTGATGGCTTCGGGCCTTTCCAACATCAACGAAGAGCCGGTGCCTAGAAGCCCTAGGCAAGACCAAGACCGCTTCATGATAGCAGGTGAGGATCCTCAAAACATTCCCTGGCTCCGGCCAGACACACAGACCTCTGTCTACACACACGCGTGTGTACGTTGGAGAAAGCATGACCCTCGGATGTATGCATGTGTGCATCCCCATGCATTGTCGCCATGTGTGTGTCTGGGCCTTGGGGTATTTGTTTGCTGGTAGCACAGGAGTTGGGAAGAAGAAAGGATGTGACACGTTTGCAGTCCAAGCAGGAGGTAGGTGGCAACAATATGTGCACTTCCTGTCTCTCCCCTTCCTCTCAGCCAGCACTGTGTCTACTGCAATATGTTTTGGGGGCTCAGTTTATAAGATCGGTCCTTTCTCCCAAACCTCTCATGCTTTCTCCAGCCCTTTTGGGTCTCACCCACACTCCGTGATCTACAGAATTCTATCAGGGCCACCTCCTCGGTATATTTCATGCTGTGACATACATAGAAGCTCCGCTCGACAGTTACGTTTGCTCTCACAACAACCTAAGCCTGCTTCTCCCTGCAGCCTTTGTGCCTGCTGCTACCCTAGATCCCCACAAGTGAACCCTGTCTCCTCAGTGTTGGTTCCTCCTTTTCCAGAGGCAAGAATTCCTTTCCACTATGTCACCCTGCCTTTGCCATTCTGGGAGCATTTCTTGTGAGTTGGCACTGAAGGATTATTTTCTGTTTTGTGCTTCCCAGTCTTCTTTGTACATTGTCAGTTCCTTCATGGCTGGCATCTTGTCTCTTGGTTGTTGCCCTTTCTCTCCAGTCACCAAGGCCAGAATTTGGTCTTCAGTAAGTACTTCCTGGGCCTCTGAACGGATGAACAGACCTGGGATCTTCAGTGGTCAATGGTCATTGAATGATTCCTAAGAAGTCTGGGGACCCTATCTTGTATATGGTATGTCTTGTGCCCTGGAGGCTCTGGTACAACTTTTGTGGGTGTTCCTGGGTTCTCTTTTCTTCTCTCTAGACATACTGGATTGTGAATCCCGGTCCCTGGGTGTCTCCCAGAGGGGTCGGAAGATGAAGCCAAAGGCTACTGTTGCCATTTTAGCCCAATCATCTTGGAATACGACTCACCCCAGGGCCAGGAGAATGGTACTGTCTGGGGTCTTTGGCACACAGTGACTGGGGCGGGGTAGGAAGTACTGGTTGTAGAGGCTCCTCCCTAACCATGGAGGATCGAGTGGGGCCGGAAGTTGATCCCCTCCCAGAGGGGAAGCCCCTATGTGCCAAGCAGGCAAATGAGGTCGGACAGGGGGATGGTCTAGTGCAAGGTCAGAGCTGTGCTTTGGCATGCTGGGAGTTCCACACTGAGGGTCCGGAATGTCTGGCACACATATTGCTTAGGGAGTATATATAAAACTGGCCTCAGAAAGAGACCTGCCTGCCTATTACAAGGACTCACATGAGCCTCATGTTTCGGGGTAGATTCTTTAAACCATAGTCACCTTGAGTGAGGGGAGGTTTCAGAAAATTAATTGTTATTATTATTGCAAAGATTACTGCGAAAAGGCAGCAAGGATGGAGAAGAACGGAAAATCGACTGCTCTAGGGAATCTCCCCTGTCCCACACTTCTGTGCCCAATCCTTTTAGCTGCAGTCATGTGGGTGAGGGAAATTATGGGAAAATAGTGACTGTACAGTGGAAAAAGGTACCGGGGAAAGGCACCAAAGTTGCAGAGAAAGGTAAATGCTGAAACGCTTCCATCCCAAGTGAATAAGAAAAAGACCTTTGAGGTCAGTGACCTCTTGGGACTAAAAAGAAATTAGTGAGCGTTTGCATTCTGCCCAGTAGCTTGCTTAGACTTTCAAGCAAGGTAGTTCTGGCAGGGGACAGGGACCCTTGTCACTGCTTTTCCCTCACCACAGCCTGAAAGGGCAGGGACTACTGAGGAACATGGCAAGGGTGGGGCGGTGGCAGACAGCAAACCTGTGGGGTTCCCAGGCTTGTCTAGTGGTCTCAAGCTGCCCGCGCCTGATTCCAGAGGATCAAGCATCATGTGACTGGGGTGCACCTTGGGGTCCACCATCGGTTCTGGACATGGTGTGGGGAAACCACTTAGGTGGGACCAAGCGGGTGGCTTAGAGTGCCCCTTCCTTTCTGCAGGAGCACCAGCGGCAGGTGCCCAGGATGTCCAGAAAGCCACGCCACGGTCATGCCTTTTTCCAAGAGTATCCTGACAGCTTCCATGGCTGTCAAAATCAGTAAGAGCCGGAGGACGTTGAGGCTCGGTTGCTTGGGGTAGATGGGGTGGTAAGCAGCTTGCTTGGGAAGCAGTCATGGGTCCTTGGAGCATTGGGGACATTGCCTCTGTCCACTTGGGGCCTCTAGATGCTCCATGGCAGGCTTGACATGACTGGCTTCCTACTCTTAAGTTCTAGTCCCTCTTTACCAAGGACAGGAAAGCCTGGAGGCCAGCAGAATCACTGTCAGAGAAGCCCCTGGTCTTACCCTGCTTGCCCGTGGCTTTGCTCTCTGCCAGACCCAGCCTGGGGCCACCGGCAGCTCTGCTCTTTTGTCCTTTCTTTTTCCCCAGAAACCTGGGGACAGGTCTGCTGGCAGAGATTGACCTGGAGGACCTCGATGGACTGGAGATGGAAATCATGAAAAGACAGGTGAGCATGCTGGTGGTGGGGCAGCGTCCGCAGCAGGGCACACATGAGCGAGGGGCATGGCCTTGTGTCTGCAGAGCCCATGTAAAAATCTCAGCCTGTGGCATGTGAGGTGGGGTCAGGCTCAGTGGCTCTTGGTGCCCACCCTCACTCCTTCCTCTGTCCCTGACGTGTTGGAAGACGATCAGTCCTAGGCTAGTGAGCCCTTTTGTTCCTGTGTCACTGACTCTGGTCCCTCCACAGCTGCTGGTGGTCACCGAGCGCCTGTGTGCCCTTGAGGATCACGATGCCACCTGGCGCTTCAGGGAGGCGATACTCTTCACAGTGATTGCATTGGCTTACATTGCCAACCTGTGGCTGTGGATCCACCAGTGAAGCTGCGGCCACCACCGCTCCGAGCTTGCCCTCCACCTGCCCTCACCCCTTGCCTTTGCTCCCAGGCTGCCCTTGGCCGCCCCGCTCCCAGCTCCCAGGCAGTGTCCGGTCATTTTCTAACTCTGCCCAACCCCTGTGCTTTCGAGGAGGCTGGCGGCACAGAGGCCCATTGGAGGGAAGGACAGTGGCACCTCCCTGCTACAGTGACATCAGTGGCGGGCTTTGTGGCCCCAGCATCCCTCCTGCTCCCTCTTCTGCTTTGACCCTGGCTTCCTTTCCCCGTTTGCTTCCGCAGTGTGTGGTGGGCTCTGTAAATGCACAATAAAAGTTAAGCGATAGCAGTGAAACCTGGTGGTCTGAGGCTCACTGAGCGCGTGGAGGGTTCAGAAGTCCGGTGGGGTGGCTGCGACTAGGCTGCCACCGTCGGCGCAGGAGCTGTGGTGCCCTCATTTCCCTCACTCCCCCATCCTCACTGTCCCCAGCCCAGGCAGAGGGCTTCCTTGTTGGTTTCTCACCAATGCCTGCTCGTGAGGACACAGCTCTGCAGGGCGTGGCGGGGACTCTGAGAGGGGCCAGGAACTGTTCCACTTGTGCAGGAGGAAACTGAGTCCCAGAGGTGGGAAACACAGACAGAGACAGGGCCTGGGCTGGGCTGGGGTCTCCTGAATCCCAGCCCGGGGAGCAGCCTGCCTCCTGCACGCTCTCTGCGCACCGGGTCCTGGCGGAGCTCTGCAGGCAGAGTAGCCCTCGACTGGGGCCACAGCCCCATAAAGTGCACCTTGGGTGAGGCCAAGCACATGGTGGGGGAGTCGGACTACCAGAGACCTGTGGAAGAGCCGCTGTTGCTTTTCCTGGGACCAACACATCAATGCACATCTGTCTGGGGTGCCATATTAATCACTTGCCTGTCACCGCGTCGCAATACTTGTTAGTCACAATTTGAAGACAGAAAAGTTGATTTTGGCTCAAAGCTTCCGCTGGTTCTGTCCATGGCTGGCTCCGAGGCAGAAACTGCATGGTGAACAGGTGTGGCGGAGGGCAGCTGCTTAGCCCAGTGCAGCTGGGAGGCAGAGCACAAAGGAGGAGCTGGGGTCAAGAATCCACTTGCCCAGGTCACACCCCAGTGAGCACCCCTAACCAGAGCCCACTCCCTACTGGCACATTCAGCTATGAAGGCATCTCTGGCTCAATCCCTGATGTTGCTAGCACCCCCATGTGCCCATCACCTGCCAAACACACAGGACTTTGGGGGCATATTTTAGATCTAAACCTTAACAAGTGAGAACCTGGAACACTCTCATTAGCTTTGTAGCTAAGTGGGCCTTTTCCTGTCTCCCAAACCTGCCAAGACTCCTTCACCTACAAGGTGGGAGTGCATGTCAGATACAAAATGAACAGAAACATCTGTGCGAGGGAAAGGAGAGGAAAAGAGAAAGAGAGGGAAAGGGAAAAGAATCAAGAAGGAGGGAGACAGAAGATGAAGGAGAGACCACGGAAGTGAGAGAGAGGATGCAGCGGGGGACAGAAGAGGCTTGGGGCCAGAGCCTGTCCCCCTGTTCCGTAGTGCCCACGCCTCTCTGGTCCTCAGCTGAGCCCTGTACTCTTGAGGCTCCTCCATTCTGGACACTCTAGAGACTGCAGTCCCTCTGGGACAAGATGCAGGGCCCCCTGCCAGACCCGAGGGGCACCGTGCTTGTGCCCAGAACCTCAGCCTTGCTGACAGTTTTCAGGACTCTGAGTGAACAGACTCTTGGTTGTTCAGTGCCAGAGCAGAGAGGACAGTGGGATGCAGGGGATACAGAGAACAGACAGTGACATCTGCTTACAGGAGAGCCGGCGGCATTCTGGCCCCTTCAAACAGGCCCCAGAGATCCAAGAATCCCACCGGGCCTAGCATCAGGGCTGAGAATTCTTCTCGCAGACCCACCCTCCACTCTGCAGCTTTGAGGCAGGCCAGCACCCAAGAGGCAGAGGGGCATTAAGTGTCAGAAGGCTACAGGGGAGCAGGGCCAGGTCTGCCCTTCGGGGGCCTGGGTGTGGCCTGTACCTGGGTAGACACCTGACATGTTTGAAGAAAAGGTCTGGTTGGAAATGCATTGTGAAACAAAGGCTCCCCCGGGAGCAATTTAGCTGAGTTGCAAACAAACAGCATGGTCCCCCCTGGAGGAACAGCTCAGAGCCGGAGCTAGGGAGCCTGCCCAGCCATGGGGCTGGCTCCCAGCTGGCAGGGCTGGGGGGTCAGTTCCTTCCATACTTTCTCTCACACTGTGCACCCCATATGAAGGCCTCAGAGACTCCTGAGGGGACTCTCTGGCCAGGTCACACCTCTCTGGCTTTTAGGGAGCCCTTTCTACAAAAACACCTGCCCCAGCAAGGGAAGTTGATTCTGACCACCGCTTTCCACGGTGTACGAACTTCATGTCACACACACTGCATTTTACAAATAATTACATGTGTCATGAATGAGTACAGTCTCCTAAAAGCAGTTACCATGACCCCTGCCCCCAGTGTCAAGTCCCTGCAAGGGATAACTCACGCTTGGCATGATGCACGTGCCTGTAAATCCTGTGCTGTCACAGTACATCACCCTTACCTGCCTGCGCCCAGGCTTTGTGTACTGGATGTGGCTTAAGCCTTCCTATGCAGCCCCGGGGGGAGGGGAGCTCTTCTTCGGAGCCTGGAGCCCTCTGAGCGGGAGCAGAAAGCGTCACACCCTGCTCCACCTGCCTGGTTTGTGGTCTCCACCAGCCCCGGACAAAAGTTGAAAAGTAATATTCCAACGCTACCGTGTCCCCACGGTTTTCTTAGGGCTGGAGAAGGTGGACAGGATGTGTGGGAGGAGCTTTGGTGTACCCTACTGCCATGAGACCCTCGGTTAGGTCCCCTCCTCAGCCCAGCCTCTCTGGGAGGCCGAGGTCTAGGGGTCTTGGAGGCACCTCTGGCCCCTCTTCTCGCTCCCTTGGCTTCCAGTCAGGTGGGCTGGCCGGGCCTGTGTCGCCACCTCAGGGCAGGTGAGTGGTGGCTGTGAGTGTGAGCTGGCGGTCTCCAGGTACAATGCCCTGAGCACACTCTGAGAGAGCAAATGTCCCTTGGGGAGCCTGGGAGGGGCCCGCTCCTGGGTCTAGGCTGAGAAGCAGTCTCCACAACAGGCAGCCGGCATCCAGCCGTTTACCTGCTGCAGACAGCCTGGGGTATGCAGGGCCTCCGGGCAGGACGGCTTCTCCGAGATGGGGGCAGGAGGCACCCTGGGCCAGTGTTGAGCTCGCCTAAGCTCTGGGCCTGAGCCCCTCTTGGCCTGCTGGCCTCCACTGCTGGTGTCAGGCTGGGTAGGACAGCTCCCCAACTGCGAGGCTGCCAGCTGCACTGTTGAGGGGTCAGGAGCCCCACTGGCCCTGCACGGAAAACGGAAGCTCAGATCCTTCGAGGTCGAGCTTCCGACTGGATGTGGTGTGGATGGACCGTTGGATGTTGACTGAAGCCATCTAATTGGTGAGCAAATGGGCTGGCATGGAGCTGACACCTTCTTGTGGCCACAGGCTGGTGACCTCCATGGAGGTCGGGCTGGAGCCTAAGGCAGTATGTGGGCTGTGGCCTGGGTTTGGCATGGGCTCTGGTGTGTATAACCTGCTCAGAGGCTGAGGAAAATGGTCATTTGGGAAACTTTGTGCCCTGTCAGAACAGTGACATGAAATCCTGGAGGCTTTAGGAGTACAGTAGCTGTGAGTGCCACATTAGTTTTGCCCTGAGGGACCTAAGTCTTTGTCACCACACAGGAAGGTGGGGGTGTAGGGTGGGGGTGGGGGTGGCTGGAGAAGGCCTAGTTCCATCGAGGGCGCTGGGGAGCCTGTGAGCCTTTCCCCACGCCTGCCTCCTCCGCCTCCGGCCCGGAGCCCAGCGGGGCCCAGCCTCAGCTATGGGGTGTGCTGCTTTAGGAACCCCCAGGCAGGGAAGCCTGCTTGCTCTGCCACACTTCTCCCAGAAACCCTGTTGGCAATGCAGCCTTTGCTTTTGGCCCTTTGAAGCTCCCTGACCGGGATTCAGGCAAACCCTTAGACAGCTAAGCTCTGGCTAAGAGAAGATTCTGGAGTCAGGCAGCAAGCCCGGCAGGTGCTCAGCGCTGCTGAGGGCCCAGCACTTCGCTTTGGTTTTCACTTTGAGTCTGGAGCAGCATATGTAGGCCCTGTCCACACCAGACTGCAGTCATAGAGAAACGCTTCCTCTCTAGACCTCCTGTCAGTGACGGGGCCCCTCCTGCCTCCTCTCCAGCTACCCCTTAGCACTGCTTGGCAGACAGAGGAGACTGAGAGCCTGGCTGGATGGGGAAAGTGCTGGAGAGAGATTGCAGCAGTAGAATCAGTGAGATTTGGAGACTAGGTGGGAGGTATCAAGAACAATCCCTAAGTTTCTTTCCTTTTCTTTTTTGTTTTCTGATACTGGTGATTGAACCCAGAGCTTTTGCTCTGACCTAAATCTCCAGTCATTTTACTTTGACACAGAGTTTTTATAGGTTGTTAAACTTCGTAGGCTGAGCTCAAACTTGCAATCCTCCTGCCTCAGCCTCCCGGAGTGCCAGGATTATAAGCACGTGTCATCAGTCCTGGATGATTCCGATTGCTAAATTCTGAGTGAGTATATGTGGGGCAAGATGTCCCTTTCTCAAGATAAGACACTGTGGTGATAGGAGCTTGGTGTAGAGCAGAAGGTTATATCAGTTGGGCTCTTCGCAGTAGATGTCTCCAGGAGCTAAAAAGAGTCTATGGGTCCCTGGGGATGGACAGCTTGGGAGAAGTTTCTCAGTGCAGACAGGAGAATTTAGTGGGGGGAGAACTCGGAATTGAGTATCATTCCCCTAGGCTGTCAGTCATGGAGGACATCCCCGCACACACATGGTGGGAACTCTTTGGCATGGCCTGACGTTAAGTAGACCCTGAAGTCAGAGCAGGCTTGGTTGTGCAAGAATCTGGGACATCTGGTCACTTAGAAGGTCTCACACAGCCTTCTATGGAGACCCACAGCTGCTTGTCCCCACTGCCCTTGCTTCAGCCTCTGAAGTCTCGTTTTGTGAACTGTCTCCTAAGATTCTGCAAAACCTCACCAAGTTCTAGTCTTTATGTGTTCTTCTCTTCTTCTTCCTGCTTGCTCCTTCCATTTATCCTCCACTCTCTTCCCTTCTTGCTTTCCTTTTTCCTCCCTTCCACCGCACATATGCGATGCTTCCCAGGAACCTCTGCAGCGCTGGGCATTCAGTGACCAACAGTACAGACTCTGATGCCCACCCTTGGGCAGAGTGCAGCCTAGTGCAGGGAGCTATGATAAGAAAGGTAGGGGAGTCCTGGGTACAGGCTTCACCCAGGTCCTTGGAAACTTGACAGGAAACCGCTCACAGGGAGCATGAAACTTAGCCAGTCCTCTGGAGTCCTCTGGGAGCCCAGCTATTTGAAGGTCAGCAGCCAAGGGCTGAAAGTCCTGCTCAGTCATAGACGTCTATCAAAGGAACAATGGCAGTAGGGAATTCAGTGTGACATGGGACAAGATGAGCTGCAGGTTTCCAAGGGCAACCAGAAAGAAATGTCCAATTGGAAGCAGAAAAGAAAGTCTAACCTTAGCAGGGAGGTCTTGCTGTCATCCTTACCTTTGTTGCTGGGCATTCGGTGTCAGCCTTACTTTCGTGACTCAGCTCATAATGTGTCTTTCACTGGCTATTTTTAAGATTTTCCCATTAAT
>PVJX010051061.1:0-10437 GCA_004027295.1 Dolichotis patagonum | reverse complement strand
AGTTTAGTCATTTCTCACTGTTGTTTACAAGGGCTGGTATGTGAATCAAGGCCAAAGTACTTTCTCATTTAATCTCTTGGTCAGTTTCTGACTCTAATTTCACTTGAAAAGAGTAACATGTATTCCTAGGATTCATAGCATAAAGTAATTTCTATATATTAAAAAGAAGTCACTTGTCTGGATTTTCATAAACTCCATACTAAAGGAGATTGTGGAATTTAGGAGCAAAGTGTTGATTCAATAAATCTAATCATTTTGTGCATCCACACATATATCCTTTAGTGATTTTCACAAATGTGATTTAAGTTTTTTTTCTATTCAGCATTTCTCCTGAGTCAAATAAATCTTTGTTTATTTTTAGATTTGTTTTCATTGATCTTAACTCTATGTAAAATCTTTATATTGTGTTCCCAAAAAATATTTTCTTGTTTTATTCTCATCTTCATAGATTTCAATTTCTTCTAATTTCAATGTTGCTTGATTTTCTTTGAGGTAAGTTTTTCATAAACTGAGTGCTGGTTAGTATAAATTGCAGTCATTCGAGTTTCTCTTTGCCATTTCAATAGCTCAACAATTCTAATAGGCAAGGACATTGTACAGTTCAGATTTCTAAGGACTTTCCTGTCTCTCTCTGAATGTAAATGAAACACATTGTGCTTTCTTCCTGAGAGGCACAACATCAGCTGAATCATGAAACAGTTTCTTCTTCCATATAGATGCATTGAAAGTTGTCTTCCTTTCTTGAGACCCATTTGTCCACTGATATGAATGTTGAACTTTGAATGTTTTTCATGTTTATTATCTAAAATGATTCCACGCTAACAATTATTAAATGTTCATAGGCTTTTTTTCTAACTTTCATCTACAATTGTTGAACAAATCAAAGATGTGTATAGCTTATTTCTTTTTGGTATCAGAAATTGAACTCAGGCCCTTGCATATAAGAACCAGGTGTGTGTACCACCGAGATGTATCCCTGGTGCAAAGGTGTGATTTTTAAATGACTGTGAATTAATTTTAATTTTCAATTGGTGAGAGAGTTTGATGTATTTGTATTCTGAACTGTCCTTATTACATAGCCCAGGATGGCCACTGTATACATGGTAATTCTGAAATTCCTGGTAATCATCTTACATTAGTCTCTCAAGTGCTGGGAGAACAGGCATGTACCACCCCACTGGACTGAACTCTTCCTTCTGTATTTATTTACCAGTTACTTTTCTGTGCCTTTGTTTTCATTGCATTTCAAGTATTTCATATATATATTTTTTGCCACATTATCTTCCTTTACACCCTAGTAGAATTTGTAGTATTCAAGTACAAGGAAATGATTTGCTACCCTTGAGCTATAGGTTTATAGCTACAATTTCCCTAATTTCCTTGTCTATTGAATAGTCAAAAAAACCTTTATTTTCATTAAATTTTATTAATTCATAACCCTCCTTTCATATTCAATTAAATGTTTATCTATGAAACCAGTTTCAAAAGTATAAATGAGTTCTAGAAAGAAAGATGATCTCAGTGTTATGAGTAACACTGATGTTTTGTGAATGGAGATTTTTAAGCTCCCTCTTTGAGATCTGCTTTAATGTCAGTGAAAAACTACAGTGTAAGTGTCCCTCCAGGACAAGCCATTCTACAGTTATGCAATTGCTTTGGCAGTGTGTTATAGCCTAGCATCAGTGTTATTGAGTGACAATGTTTGTATATACTTGAGTTTTGATGAAAATGACATGCAGTTTATACTTAAAAGAATTACATTCAGTTGGACATTTTATGAGGGGAGCTCAGAAATGTCAGTTTGTGTGAGTCTCAACTTCAGGATGCTTGTCATTATTTAGGAGACAGTGACCTTTGAGGATGTAGCTGTGAAGTTCACCCCAGAAGAGTGGGATTTGATGACTCCATTTCAAAAGGAGCTCCACAGAAGTGTGAAGTGGGAAACATATTTAAATATTACTGCAACAGGTAAGGATGGTATGTTTTATTTATCTATAAACAGCATTAATTATTGCTCAGTGATGTAGTGTAATATATTAGAAAATTATAACATTTGCTTGTCTATCTCAGGCCTGATTTTATTTTATGATGAGTATAACAGGAACCAGTGAGGATTTAATGAAATGTTAAAGTGAATATTTTTATTTCTGTGTCTGTAATACAGGAAGAATATGGCATAATCAGCAAATTAAAGAAGAGGACCAAAACTGCTCAAGAAATCTAAGGTGATTGCCATACATAAGAGAAAGGGAACATTCCTTAAGTGTCAATGTGTGAGCATAAGTATTGTAAAAAAGGAACCTGAAGAAATGAGATCATGTTATACTTCTTTTAACCTCAGAAAAATATCAAGAGATACACTTGATTTTATTTTGTATTATCTGGGAACCCACAGAAAAGTGTTTGAATGTAGGAATCAGAGGTGGTACTGATATTATGTTACAAATAACATTATATAATATACCAGTTTAAAAATTGTCTTTATGTTCAATATCTAGGAAATGTACAAGAGTAAATTTAAATATTATATTCTGATATGTAGGAAATGAACAAATTGTGAATTTTGATTGAAACTCATCTTCAAAGTATCCATTTATGCATATGTGTGAATACTGAGACTTTCATGTTCTAAAAAATCTTTTCAATAGAATCAATATGAAAAATGCAAATGAATGCTACTGTTAAAATAAGTACTTTGAAAATATTCTAGAGAATGTTGAGCTGTTCATGTTTAAAATTCCTCACACATTCTTGATGGATACATAAAATAGAAACATGGTAAATAATATTCAAAGTTCTGAAAAGTAAAATAACATTTTTCATATTGTTCCACATGTACATCCATTGGTATATACTTGTGTTTTATTTTTTAACTTTTGAGCCATGATGTTATACTGTAGTTTAGGTTGACTTTGAACTTATTGTGTAACCCATACAGGCCTGAAACTCAAAACAATCCTTCTGCCTCTACCTGTCAACTGTTGAGTGGATTATGTTCATTATGTTCATTTATTCTCTCAGTATATTGTCAAATACATTAAAATTATCAAATGTGAGTGATCGATGCAGTGTGATTTTCAATGCAACATATAAAGGAGCATTTACAATATATAATACAAGAATACACTCACAGTAGCCAAGCTCTGGGAAGTGCCTAGGTGAACATCACTGGATATCTGAGTATACCTGAGTGAAGTCAGCTCAACAAGGTCGTACATTCATGCAATTCCAGCACTCTGGGAGGATGAATCAGCAGAATGACTACTTGAAGTTCAGATTGAGCAAGTTTATGCTTAACAAAATCTCTCTCAAAAAAACAAATAATAGATTAGCAAATATAATTCAGTCTAAGACCTTTGGTTAATGCTCTACATTGAAAAAGTATGCTATACAAGGAACCATGTTATCATTTCCTATGAAACAAAGAGTTGGACATTATGTGAAATAAATCACACAGAAATGGAAATATCTCAGGTGTTCTCTTAAGTGGAAAATTAAAATTATATCTGAGGAATAAAAGTAAAGAGAGATAATACAAGACAAGCAATCCTTACTTTCTGTGAATGAGAAAGGTGATCGGGCTAAATAGATGAGGGGAAGAATGAAGACCTGAAGAGCTAAAAAAAATGATCAGTACTTCAGAGTAATTTGTACTGGTCTCCTAAAATGATACTATGTATTGGAATCATATACCAATTTAAAATTTCCAAATGAAAACCATCCTTTTTCAAATGAATAGTACTTTGAAAAAAGTAAAGCCTGGCAATGGGTCAGTTGACCGTCAGAATTACTTAGCAAAAATCAAAACAAACTTGTCATTATAAATCTCAATTGTTAAAATGTAGCCATTTCCATTGTGATTGACATTTTTCTTTGCATTTATTTACAGATATGAAGACAATTATTTGAGAATTGAAGAGCAGAAATACAAATGTACTGAAGATGTAGACACCTGCAGTGATCTGCAGTCCTTTCAGAAGCATGAAATGAGGAAGACTGGAGAGAAATCCTGTCAATATGGGCAATTTGGAGAGGACAGCTGTGATCTTAGTGAACAAATGCACCATGAGCAGAAAACCATGGGTAAGAAAAGTGTGAAAGCCTACACATCACCTAATAGCATTCCAATCCATGAGAAAAATCACAGTTCAAGGAACTCATATGTAAAAAAACACCATGGGAATAGTTGTGTTTCTTCACACCATATTGAAAAAGATGTTATAAAATATGGTGGAGAGAAACAATATATAACTGAAAAATGTGAAATAGCATTATACTGCAGTAATTTCTTTAAAAAACATCAAAAAATTCACAGCAGAAAGAAACCATGTGAATATAAGCTATGTGGAAAAGCATTCTGTACATGCAGTAGCTGTCAAAGAGGTAAAAGGATTCATGCTGGGGAAAAATCCTATATACACAACAAATGTGGGGAAGTATTCATGAAAACCTCCAAGTGTAAAATACATGATAGAACCCACACTGGGCAGAAACCACTTGTATGTAAGCAATGTGGGAAATCTTTCAATCAAAACAGTGCCCCTATTATACATGAAAGAACTCACACAGGGGAGAAACCATTTGTATGTAAGCAATGTTGGAAGTCTTTCAGTCAAAATGGTACCCTTATCATACATGAAAGAATTCACACTGGAGAGAAATCTTATGTATGCAACAAATGTGGGAAAGCATTCAGTACAGCCTCTGGTTATAAAGTACATGATAGAATTCACACTGGAGGGAAACCACATGTATGCAACAAATGTGGGAAAGCATTCAGTACAGCCTCTGGTTATAAAGTACATGATAGAATTCACACTGGAGAGAAACCTTATGTATGCAACAAATGTGGGAAAGCATTCAGTACAGCCTCTGGTTATAAAGTACATGATAGAATTCACACTGGAGAGAAACCCCATGTATGTAACAAATGTGGGAAAGCATTCCGTACAGACTCTGGTTATAAAGTACATCATAGAATTCACACTGGGGAGAAACCCTATGAATGCAACAAATGTGGGAAAGCATTCAGTACAGCCTCTCATTGTAAAGCACATTATAGAATTCACACTGGGGAGAAACCATATATATGTAAGCAATGTGGAAAATCTTTCAGTCTATATAATACCCTTATTAAACATGAAAGAATTCACACTGGGGAGAAACCCTATGTATGTAGCAAATGTGGGAAAGCATTCAGTACAGACTCTGGTTATAAAGTATATCATAGAGTTCACACTGGGGAGAAACCATATGTATGTAAGCAATGTGAGAAATCTTTCAGTCTAAATGGTACCCTTATTATACATGAAAGAATTCCCACCGGGGAGAAATCATATGTATGTACACAATGTGGGAAGTCTTTCAGTCGAAATAATAATCTTATTATACATGAAAAAACTCCCACTGATTAGAACCTCTACGGATATAATGTAGCAAAGCATTCAGTATGCAGAAGTGCTGAAAATAAAACCTTTCTATCTATGTAAGCAATTTTGGATGTCTTTCAGCTTTAGTCATAGCTTTTGTGTATATGAAAGTATTCACTCTGTAGAAAAAAATTTATCTGCATGAGAAATGAGTAAATGGATTTGTTGATAAATTCTAACTTTGTAAACATAAAAGATCCCACACTGAGAAGAAAATATTCGAACATAAGGAATTTAGGGAAACTTTCCACAACCAGAGAAATTATCACTACATGAAAGAACTCCTTCTGTGTTGCAATTCTTGCATCTGAACAATGGTGGAGAACATTTGGCACACAAAAATGCCATCAAATAGAGAAATTATGCAAACAGTGAAGAAACCCTACACATGTAGGCAGTGTGGAAAAGATTTGCTGCAGTATTTCCCTTTTGCAAACATAATATTCCCCTCACAATGAAGTATAACTGCATGTAAGAAATACTAGTGTAGTTCAGCTGACAGAGCTGCTAACCTTCTGGCTGATGTCATATTTTGTCCCTAGCCTATGTATGCAAAGTGGGTGTGAAAATAACCATAATTAAGTTAAATCATACATTTGTAACTATTTTGAAAATACTTTGAAAATTACTCATGGAGAGGAGACCTGTAAAATTAAAATTACTGCTATTAACATATGCTCATGGATATTTTTTCAAATCACCCTGGAATAGAGTTATCCTAAATGGTTTTCATTTATTTTTTATAAAGCACATACAAATATATTATCTTTTTGTCTGTAGATTTAATTAAAAATTACAGTTGTTAAAGCAAATTTAAGTATGCTTAATATTTTTTCCCGTGTTTTAGATCCATCAATGTCCTGTCTTGATGGATGATAGCCAATTATTTAATGACCACTTTTCCCACCATAAACTGTAACCCTTTTATCAGTTTACCAAAAAAGGTCTATACATTCATATTCAAAATTGTGCTTGTATTCATGGCCTCTATCTATGTAGCCATGCTTATGGCAAGATATACCATCACAAAAGCAAAGCAGGCTCAGCCAAGGTCAGAAACAAGAATTAATTTAAATTAGGGAGAAATGTATGCAACAAATGTGGGAAAATGTTCATTACACAAATAGGTTCTAAAATACATGACAGAACTCACATTAGGCAGAAACCTCATGTAGGTGAATAATGTTGAAAATCTTTCAATCAGTATTTTAACCTTGTCCATAAAATAATTCACACTTGGGAGAAACCTTATGTAAGTCATATTAAAAAGGCTCTCCTGATAATCCACTTTTTCTAGACATAGAAGATCTCACAGAGGGAGAAACCTTATATATGTAAGCAATGTGGGAAATCTACCAGCCAAGCCCATAGCTTGAAAATTCATCAAAGAACTCACAATGGGAAGAAATCCTGTGTAGGTAAGAAAACTGGGAAAGCATTCAGTACACACAGTCACTGACAAACACATGAAAAAACCCACAGTGGGGATAATCTGTATGCATGTAAGCAATGCAGCAAATGTTTTCACCACTAGTGATTGTGAGGACATGAAACAATTCACAAAGGTGAGTAACCCCATGAATACCAAAAATGGAGAAAAGCATTCATTGCACAAAAATGTCATCAAATAAAGAAATAATTCACACAAGGGAATATCCCAATATAAGTAGTTAATATGAGAAGGGTTTCTTGAAAACTTTTCAAATTATAAATGCTACATTTCCTGCACACTGGGGAGTAATTGTGTGAAAAAGATATACTGAGAAAAAGTTTCCATTGACAGAAATATGAACCTCCAAAATTATGTCACATTGTGGCCAAAGCCTATGTATGTGGTGTGAGAAAGCACTCAGTATACGTGGGTTTAGTCAAATATGGGAAAGTGAACTGTGCAGCAAAATTGTACTTAAGTAAGTGACTATTTTGAAAATATTTTGCAAATAACCCATGTAGTTGAGACCTGTAGAAACACCATAAAAATGGATGTTAATATATATTCATAGATTTTACAGAAATCACTCTTAAAGTTGGAGATATTCCAAAACATATTCATTTTGTGTTTCAGCATCACACATAACTAGCTGATCTGTTTGTCTGTAGTTTTACTATTAAAAAATCACACTTTTAAAAGATAATTCAAGGATTCTGAATAATTTTCTCCACATTTTTGATCCACCAATATCATCTTCATAGATGGCACATATTTTGCTCACAAGCATTCTTTTCCACTTCCATTGATCTCAGTTATTTTTTCTAGAAGAATCTACACAAATGTGGGAGGTTGAGGTTCTGAGGTCTGGCTGTCTGCCCTGGAAGAAGAGAGAGTCTGAGCACACTCAGACTCCCTGCTCCTCGGCACACTGAGTACAGCATCCCTGCTAGGGCCGCCCCACTCCTAGCTTGACCCACAGTGCATCTCTGCCTTCCCAAAGCCTACTTCCACCCTTCCTGAAGCTCAATACTGCCCTACCCTTAGCTCACTTCTGCCCTTCCTCTTCAGTCTATATATACTCCTGCACTTCCATAATAAAATCAAATCTGTGCCATCAGCCTGATCTCCAGAGTCATCTCTCCATCTCCCCTCACCAGTCTCCCACAGCCCCAAAAAGGCTGCATGCAAACACATTCAGAAGTGTCAATCATCAGGTATTATGACATGTATCTCTGTATGTATGCTTATGATAAGCTAATCACAAAAGCAAAAGCAAATTTAAAATATGTGTATTGCTTTAGTGCCTATTTCTAGTACATAAAAAATGTAAGTGTTCATCTTTTGAATGCATCAATGTGTTTAATAGGTCTGAGTTCTTTGTTGTTGACTTAACCTCCTCTATTTCTAATTTTCCTCTTTCTTGCTCCTTTCCACTTTGGAAAGATGTATTCTCCTACTGCCTATTACACATCAGGTACTTTTCTACAGATGTAAGCACCATCCCTCTTTATTAAGTCAGTCATTTATAAATAGTAGAATGCTGAATATTCAAGTGAATCAGGATTTCACACAAGTTCCTAGGGTTCAAAGGAAAATGCATGGAATATCATTCCCTGAATAGTAATAGTGAGTGATGAAAATGATGCCATATTGTGACACCAGAAAGATAGAGTCCCTATTGTGAAAACGATAAGGTAACAATTACAAGTGCATTAATTAAATGCATGAGGATGATACCATTATTATTGTTTATTCTGAAATGGTCTTGCTATGAAGTTTAGGCTGATCCTGGGCTCATTTTGTAATCCAGGCTGACCTTGAATTTTCAAGTCTTAGCCTTTCAAATACTGGGATTACATGCATGCACCATAATGCACAGGTTGTAGCCTTAGATTTACCTAGCAATACACTTCATGCAAAGATGATAATATATCACTTTTGCCCCTCGCTCTACAGTCGATGCAGCATGTTACTGCTAAACACTTCTAGCCTTCCTTTAGGTACATGTTCCACAGTGGCATATCAGCAGCATCTTATGACATTAAAATAAAATTCAGAAATAAATGTTGAGAAAATCTAAATTGTGTTTCATTCTCAGTAGCATAAATAAATCTAATGTCACTTGGATTCATCATTTTTCTCAGTTTCCTTCATCAGAGAGCTATCATGTGATGTCACAATCTGACAAGAAGTTTAAGTGCAAGGCAGGATGAAATATGAACAGAGAGAAAACATTCACAGGATGCTGATTAGACCATGGTTATTACAATAATTTCTATATTAAGTACCATTTAAATTTTATTCTTTTCATGAACAAAATGTAAACTGCATGGGAAACACTTCAGAGAATCAACAATTGGGATTTCATATTATTGAAAAGTTTTTTCCCTTCAAAAGAAATCACCATCATAGTGAAAAGAAAACCCACAGAGGGAGAAAGAATTCTAGCCAGAAACCCCTCAGATAAAGGACTTATATGAAGAACATATAAAGAATTGAAAAACACCCACCCACTCCAGATTCAGAGACCTTCTCCAAAAATGGCCATCTGAGATGAACACACATTTCTCATATGAAGATATTCAAATGGCAAATAAATACATGAAGAAATGTTCACCATCACTGGTCATTTGAGAAATGCAAATTAAAACAACATTGAGATATCATCTCACACTGGAAAGAATAGCTGCTATCAAGAAATCAACTGATAATAAATGTTGCCGAGGCTGTGGGGAAAAATAAACACTGCTCCACTGTTGGAGAGATTGCAGACTGGTGCAACCACTATGGAAATCAATATGGAGAATTATCGGAAAACTAGGATTGGAAGCTCTATACAACCAAGCTATTCCCCTCCTAGGTATTTTCTCAGAACTGAAAAGTTCATATCACAGTGATATATGTGCACCCATGTTTATAGCAGCACAATTTGTAATAGCTAAATCTTGGAAAGAACCAAGATGCCCATCAACTGCATAGTGGATGAAAAAGATGTGTATTTTTACACAATGGAATATTACTCAGCTATAAAAAGGATGATCTTGAGGCCTTCATGGGAAATGGAGACAACTTGAGACTATCTTTGTTAGTGAAATAAATAAGAATCATATTTATAAGTATCAGAATGTGTCTCTAGTGTATAAAGTAATAAGAAATGTAGGAGTAATAAAACCCAAAATGCATAAATGCTACTATAAAAAGAGAACAAAAGAAAGTGCTCAAATGGGTATAACTGCATGTATCTTTAAATGTGTAAGACAGATGACCATATTACTGTTTTTGTTAGATCATTGAGCAGAACTGTTAACAATCTCACTGTTTGAATGTCCAGTATTTTGCTTTAATTTTGTAACTTGAACAGCTATTTCCAAGATGACAGTATGTAACTTACCAACTAGTGAATTCTTAGTGGGTTTTTTGTACTTTTCTTTTTTTCCTTTGGAATTCTGTATTGTTACTACCATTTTTTCTGTTGTGTTTGGTTTTTTCTTCTTTCTAAATAAAACTTAAAGTGGAAAAAATAAATTTTATTCTTACATATTATTCAATATATTCCAAAATCATATATATATATAT
>PVJX010051060.1:0-10439 GCA_004027295.1 Dolichotis patagonum | reverse complement strand
TGAAAGTTGACCAAGGAACCCTTTTGGAACTTATTTTTGCATCAAACTATCTAGATATCAAAGGTTTGCGTGATACTACATGCAAGACCGTTGCAAATATTATCAAGGGGAGAACTGAGGAGATTCACAAGAACTTTAATGTCAGAAATGAATTTACTGAAGAGGAGGAATCCCAGGTCGCAAGGAGAACCAGTGGTGTGAAGAGAAGTGAAAAGCTGGGCCTGACACCGTGACACTATAAGGACTTTTGCAAATACTAGCTGTACTGTGCTGTTTATAATTGTTAATATTAGATGAACAGTAGACAAAGAAAATCAACGTGTGGAAACAGGTGCCCTTCTGGAAGCTGTAGTCAAAAATCTGTTCTTCTCTACATTTTAGAAACGACCTGAATTCCTTTGCTTGTAGGCCAAACTTCAATTCTTAAGAGTGGCAGCATTCATTTTAAATTCTCTCTGGTTCACTGACATTTTCTTCTGTCTCTATACCTTTTTCTTTGTGTAAACCAGCTCTTTCTTCTGGTGTAAGAACTCCAGTAAGAAACCAGGCTGATGGCACCTGCCTTCAGGGCCACATTTCTGCAGGATGGGGCAGAAAAGTCCCAAATTGGAGCCTAGACACAAGGACTTAGAACCTGAGTGACAAACTGTTTCTAAAGATACCAATCATAATAAAAATAAAAATGTCTTTTGATAAGTAATAAAATTAACAAAAGAGTGGGGATTAAATTCAGTGTGAAGGCCCTAGGTTAAAAATTACTAGTACTGCAAAAAGTGAGATAAAATAAAAACAACAACAAAAAATACTTTGAAGCCCTTGGTCTTTTATTTGGTATACCTGGATATTTCATATTTATCTTTCAAATTAAAAGCTTATTTTTCATATAAGAAACAATTTTAGGTTTTATAAATTACAACATAAACTTTTTTGAACCCTCTAGTATCTGCAAAATAAATACATAGGGTAGGCAAAAGGATAATATTCAAGACAAACTTTGCTTTGGATATTGTTTAATTAATTTTGGGTCTTTAGTTTTATTAAATAGTGTGAGAAAAAGTATTTAAACCATCTTAAAGATTCAATGAATAATTTCCCAAAAAGAATTCACAGTTTAAAAGATTGGCTTATTTATGTAGCAGGTACAGATCTTGATTAGAAGGTAAATTTCCCTTCAGATTCATAGAGGCACTCTTTAAATGAATACACAATTTAAAAGTATTTGAAAACTATAATTAATCTCAAGCTAATGAATACAATTAAGTCAATTGCTTTCACCCCTGCACCTAACTTGTTAGTGCTTACTTGATTTCTCAAACTACAGTTTTGTTTGATCTATACATTTATATTAATGGAAGCAAAGTAGACGTGGCTTTGGGGAACTAGTTATTTAAATCAGCATACCATTTAGAGATGCATGTTTATATATCATTGGTGGAATATTTCCTCAAATCTTAGTGGCTTAAAACACTACCTGAGAGCGCCACAAAAAAACATGAAAATGAGGGCAAGTTTCCATTCACAGCACCAAAAAGCAGTTAGTTGAAGAAGAAAATCACAGAAATGCCTACAAACATACAAAGACCTCCAGGTATATAAGTAGTCAGAGGACAGGAAAATCATCACTTACATTCATCATAGTTGGACCAAGGAAGCCTAAAACAAAACAAAACAAAACAAAACAAAACAAACACAACAACAAAATAATCCTTTCCAACTTCAGCTGGAAAGGAAGTTATTTTGTCTGTTTTAGTGAGTCAGAAATTTATACTTGCTACCGATATCTAAAGTTGTGAAATCAAGGTGTCAAGAAAGCTATTATTTTTTCAACATTCAGTTTTGCAGAAAATCTCCTCTCAGATCAATCTGATATGGAAAAAATGTGACTCCTGATCAGTTAGTTGTTAAATGTTCTGAGACCCTCGACCGGCAATGAGGAGGAATGAAGTCTCAAGTGAATGGAAGATGTTAGGAGAGTGGTTAATGGAAATGAGGATGAGGATAATAGCTCCAGGATTTCCAGGAAGGGTTAAGGGTGGGACAATGACCAAGATCCATTGTCAGGGATAATTTGTCCAGTAAAGTCCCAAAAGGGATACAACATGGATTAAATTACAATCATCCTTAAAAAGTTGTGGTATTTTTATACAATGGAGTACTAGTCAGCTATAAAGAATGATCACATTGAGATATTTATAAATAAATGGACACAATTTGAAACCATACTCATGAGCGAAATAAACCAAACTCACATGTGTAAAAACTGTATAGTCCCCCTAGTATGAAAGTTGATAAAAGTATATAAGATTTTATGGTAATCATGATTCCTCATTTCATTGCTTTGAAGCCTTTCAATATTTTCATTCATCAGTTGGAATGTTTTTATTCTGTTTTGTTTGACTTTATTATGTTTGATGATATGAACAGCTGTTTTGTAGAAAACAACAAATTATGGCAGCCATTGCTGATTTAATAGCATCTTGCTTTGAAGTCCTACCATGCTTCTATTCTTCTATTACCATCAATTCTATCATGTTGTGTCTTATTGGGATTTTAATATATATGATAGTATAAACAAATTTCTTAACTGAAAATGAGATATTACAGTAGCCATTGATCATTCTGTGTTATTCAATTCAGAATGCCCTGTAATTCTTTCATTCTTTTGAATGGTTTTATACTATTTTGGTATGTGTGATATTATTGTATTTGAAACTATGCTCAACTACAGCAGAGAAAGAGATATTTTGATAGCTAATGTTAATGTCTGATTTTCTTATTGTAAAGTGCTGTGTTGCTTATATTATTCTGTTCTGATCTGCTTTGTTCTGCCCTCTTTTGTTTTATTCTCTTAAAAAAATCCTAAAAAAATTACAGTCATCCTTTATGTTTGCCAGGATAACTCCTTAGCCAGTGTGGATCCGGTAGGGAACCAAGTCACTTAGCAGGGTTACATGGAAAAAACAAAGGCATTTTGAGGAAGGGACCAGTCTAGATTCTCTGATCACCCACTTGGGCAACTTATCCAAACTTCCTGGTCCCCATGGTACTAATTATAGCATGATTTCAAGTTGCCATGTGTTACTCAATGTGGCATGGATGCCTGCGTAGGGCGTCTCCATCTTGAGGCCTAGCCTTCTTCAGATGACCTTCAGCCATAGTTCTGATGTCTTTATTTTTGTGCTGACTTTCTTGAGAGCCCAAGGCTTCTTACGGAATATTAATTTCTCTTCAACTTAAGAGCCTATAATAATCTTGCACACGGTTTGATACTCTCAAGTTCACACTGTTGGCTGCAAACATTAGTTTCTTGCCAAGTGAGCTTATCTGTAGGGCTTCGTAAGCACAGCAGTTTGCTTCCTTTAGTGAGGGTTCCCTGGGGCTGAGTGGGGCTCAGAGTAGGAGAGACATGGTGATAGACTGCAAAAGCAACTACGCTGGACAATAGGCAATATCTTTTTATGTCTCATTTTTCAAAATGGCACCCTTTCAGTTTTATCTCCTTTTAAAATGTCCCTGGGTCCCATCCATACACAAGAATTAGGAATTACTTAAGAATATATGTGACAAGCCACAGCAAACTAGTGTCTGTTAGTGCAGGCAATTCCACATCTGGCCTCTGACCATGATTCCCTTTTGGCAGATTCTCCCTTCCAAAAGCTATCAAATGTATCATCCCTGCACAGTCCACAATCTCACAAAAACATAAGTCTGGTTGTAAGGTGAGGCCAATGCATGTAGATATCTGTGCACCCGCCAATATAATTCTCTGCATCTATAGCTCCAGGAAACTAGAAGATATTGTTCACAGCATGCAACATTCAATGATGGAACAAATATAAGCATTTGCTTTTATTTTTCTGGAACAATAGATATTTGTGTCTAGAATATTATTAAATCACATATGTGTCTGCATACATTTGTTTGTAATTCCAAAAGGGGTTCCACAAACTATAGTATCAGCATTCCCCTTTAAGAAAAAACAAACACACACACAAACAAACCCATTTTTCCCCAAAGGGAAAATAAGACACATAAATGAGTTACAGGTTAATAGCGATTTTGAAATTCAGATAGACAAATTGTGAAAATTAGTTTTCACAAGGCATGAAAATAATTTTCATGATACTTTGGCTGATAATGTAGCTACACTGAGTCATCTATCCTTCAATTAATGAAAACTAAGAGGAGTTTGAAGCTGAGTACTTTTTATCCTATCACTGGAATTTGGTGAATCCAGCAGCCACATTTCTTAGAATTATTGAAGAATTGGTCACAATAAAATTGCATTTTTACAAGAAAATTGAACTGTTAAATTGCATTCAAAATTTAGCTGAAATTCAATTTATATGTGTATCTTTCTACAATATCTCAGTAATATTGATTGGCATTGCAGGTAATTGATAGAGCTGTTTAGAATTTTAAAATCTTAGTTTGGAGAAATTTCCAACCTATGAATATGCTATAGAAATAACTTTTTGTTAATATTGTAGTAATTTTTGTCAGTGGCTCATGATTGAAAGAGATCTTTGCACACTTAATTTTATTCTTAAATATTTAGTAATTATGATGCTGTCCCGAATTATATTTCTTCAACTTTTGTTTTTTAATAGAACGTGTTTCTATTACATAATGATCACGTCTCTGTTGGGGGCTTGGTATGTGCACTGATTTTTGTCATCTTCTTGCCCTTCCCTCTCTGCTACCACCTTACATTGCTTGGTCCTATTGCCACTTGCAAAAATCCTTTCTATATACTTCCTATTATCCATCTTTTATTTTACCTTGTATTTATATTTTAGGTTTCTTACATAAGTGAAATCATGCAATATTTAAGCTGGTGTGTTTATTTCACTTAACATTAGGGACTCAAGGTACATGTGTTTTCTGACAAATGATTCATGTTTATCATTCTTTATGGCAGAGTGTACACTATTGTCTGCAAAAATGACATTTTCTTTATTCATTCATCTATGATTTAGCTATTATAAATATGGATGCTATAAAAATGGGCATGCATATATCACAGTAATATAAAGACATTAACTCTTTCAGGAGAATTAGTAAGAGGTATTGCTGTATCAAGTGAAATTTTTAGGTTTAGTTTTTTGAGGAATGTCCAGTGATATTTCCATAATGATTTATTACTTTACATTCGCTTCAGTAGTGTAGATGGGTTCCTTTTTACCTGCAGCTTCATCAATATTTGTTATTATTTGGTTTGTTGCTATTATTTGGTATTTTTCTGGAGAGTAATGGAACCTCAATGTGGTGTATATTTGTTGAACATTTGTACTTCTAAGAAGTGACTCCTCATTTCAGTAGCCCAGTTCTAGATTGGTTTTTTAGTCTAATTTTGTTAATTTTTTATATATTCTAGATATTAATCCTTGAGTGAGCAACATCTTTATATCTTTATTTTATTGTTGCTCATTGCTAGCATGTGGAGATGTATTCAGTTTTACATAGTGGTCTAGCACTGGGGATATAGCTCACTGGTACAGTGCCTGCCTAGCAAATGTAAGGTCATAAGTTTAATTCCAGATACCAAAAGTAAAGTATAGTCCATAACTTTTCTGACTTTACTAAATTCACCTGTGTGTGCCTTGTGTGTGTGTCTGTGTGTGTGTGTTGCGTATATACGTGTCTATGAGTGCTGAATCTTGGAATTATCATCAAATTCGTAGCATCTGTGAATAGAGAAATGTTTACTTTATTTTCAGTTAGTGTAGTTCATGTGTGCGACTTTTCCTTAACCTATTGACTACGTCTTTCAATGCTGTGTTAAATTATATGCAGTAAAAATGGACGTACTTGACTTCCCTGAAATCATAGGAAAGCAATAATCTTTCAGAACAGAGTATGATGCTAGCTGTATATAAGTTTTTGTAAATGCTCCTTGGAATTTTGAAACCTGTAATTTACTAAATTTATGTAGTTTTCTTCATTACTGCCCACAGACTTTGTACTCATTTCTTTGAGTATACTTTATTATGCATAAACCAAATGTTTAGTTTTAGCTTTTCATATCATTTTTCAAATTTTATTTTTTTCTGTATTTTTTTCAAAGAACATCCCTGCAGACTGCATGCAGTTAGAATTTATGGTTTAATTTCTCCCTTTTAATTCCTATCTTTAGTATATATCCTGATAGCTGTTTGAGATATAATTGAGTAATTACAATACTTATTGTTTCTAATTGTGAAATGTGTTAGGTTTCAGTTTATTTTGTGCAAAAGGATCATAAATCTTCGATTCCAGAATATTTGCATAGACCCCCCAAAAGATTCCTGCAGTGATTGCTATTTATTTCCCATGTCTTCTCCTACTCCAGCCTCTGGCAAACTTACTTGTTTATATGTTTGCTGTGGAGTACATTTTCATTTTTCTTGGAAATGTACCTGAGACTAGAGTGACTGATTTATATGTTAATGACATGCATAACATTTTGAAGAATTGCCAAATGATTTTCATAATGGCTATACCATTTTACAATTCCATCTGCAATCTGTGGTGTTCCAGTTTCTAAATATCAGGCCAACAGTCTTTGTTTTTCATATTTTGAAATATTATCTTTACTAGTGGGTGTGAAGTGGTGTTCCTTATAGTTTTAGAGAACATTTCCCTAGTGACTAATAATGACCATATTTTTATGAACTCATTGGTTGTTTATATAGAAGTTTATGCTGAAATCCTGTGTTCATTTTTCAACTGAGAATTATTTTCTTTTTGTGAAAGAGTTGTGTTAACAATAATTTTAGATACTAAATCTTTATCAGGTATGTGGTTTATACATATTTTTATCCATCATGTGACTTGCCATTTCACATTATTTTATGACGTGATTTGAAGTAGAAAAATTTAATGTTTAAATTTTACCTTATTTTCTGTTATCTTTTAAAGTGGTTCACTTAGGTTAATGTTATCTACTTTTTTATTTTTAATTGTATGTCTTTCCTAGTAACTAAAAAGAACCCATGAGATTTAATATGTATTCGAATTTATTAAATTACAAATGTTTTCTAATTTTCTTTGGGATTTCTTCTTAAATCATTCCCCATGAGAGAATGTGTAATTTAATTTTAATATATTTAGAAATTTCCCAAATTTTTCTTGATGGAGAATTTTAGCTTTAGTCCAGTTTATTAGAAATATATTCTATACGATTTTATTCTATGTTCATTTATTTACACATTGTTATGATCTAACATAGCATCTGTGTTGGAGATGCTTAACAGTTACTTGAGGATTTGTATACTCTTGATTTAGGTGGTGTTTTCCTTAAGTACCACATTATAGTATTCCATATAATCAACATTTAAATCATTTAATTTAATTTAAATCAACATCTTAAAAAATCAACATTTTATTTGATGTAATATAACAATTCTGGAAATAATGTTTACTCTCCCACATCTTGTCTGTCCATGTGTGTGAACATGTATTTCTGCTGTTTGTTTTTTGCTGTTTCTTCAATGAATTTTGCTCTCTTTTCGGTTTTTAATTTTTGTTAGTACACATTTGCAGTGCAAAGTGATTAACTTTCTCATGCAGAGTTGATTTGTATTCATAACACATCTTAATTATTTTTTATCCCCTTCCCATCCTCTCCCTCCATTTTTAGTTTTTTGAAATATTAAAACACTTTAATCTCAACCTTCCTCATTTATTAGTTGATTGGAATTGATTGGAGTTAATGTTTTGTAGAGTTTTCCTTTGATAGCTAGGATCAAGGTAACCTCTCAGTCTTGAGAGAATATATCATGAAGCAATTTCATTCAAATTAAGGTCCCCCTTCTAACTTTAACCTCTGGTACTTTCATGACTCCACTTTTACTATCTGTGCTTGCCTTCCCAGCCCCTCCACTTTAGTTAAATGTGAAATTTAAGGACTTTTCCATCTTTTCTAAACATATATACAATCTGGGGTATTTGGAAAGCTTTATCAATGCATGTGATTTGCACATTTTCTGGAACATGTCAGAGCAAAGATGGGGAGTTTGTCTTGTTCCCTTTGTTGTCAGCACATGAACACATTTGCACTTTTCTGGTTTTTTTAAAAATACCTTTATTGTTTCTGATTTTTTTTTAATTTGAAGCATTATAATCACCCAACCTCAGTCCTTCTCTTCTCATCTACACTTGATGATTTCATCTAGCTTCACTGCTAGAAATGTTACTGGTGACTTTCCTCTTGTTTACAAAGTCAACCTAAAGTTGGTGAAGGATGTCATTTATATATCTGTATCCATGTGGGACAATTCCAATATAATTCTGACATTAGCATGCCACAGTTGAATTCTGAGCATTCCCTTTGAATTTTATATACAGGATCCTTCTTCATTTCAGTTGATAAAGCTTCAGTTATTTTTTTAGTGAACATAACCAAACACTTTACTTCTGTACTTGACATCATTTTCATCATCTATCTGATACCCATCCCTTTAGCAAAAAATACATATTTCCAGAATATATTCATGATTGGAATATTCCTACTCTTTGCACTACTCCAATCATGATCTGTGCAACTGGAATTAAGGTCTCACCTTGAATTAAGGTCTCCTTAGTTAAGTAGTTATATAGGTGCCTTAGTTAAGGAGACCTTAATTCAAGGCACCTATATAATATTCTGTCTAATGTACTTCCGTATTTAATAGTGCAAAATTTCTGCTCTACCCTGATTATTCTATCTTATCAACTTTCTCTCTTTACTAAATTTACCTCATGTTGCTTTCCAGCATGTGACCTAATAGGTATAGTGTGTTTTTGTGCTTTCTCCTTCTCACTATTGGAATGAAGGCAGACTCTGAGCAGGAAACATGTCAAGGCTGTTTGTTTTTAGTAAAGTGTCTGAGTATGAGTCACATGACTACCATGTGGTGTCATTCAAAAAATATTCGTTAGATGATTAAATTCTGATGAAGTTGGTGAATCAAGTAATTGTATTTTATTGTTAGGTGAATTTCCCAAAAGGGTAAATCAAATTTGCACCTTAATCTTCTTCCTGTTGCTTTCTGCCTTGAAAGGAAAGTAGAGAAGGTTTGGCTAAAATATCAGTAATTGTTGATTTTATAAGAAGGATGAAATGACAACTCATTTTAATGTGTCAGTGATGGGTATATGCCAATACTTTCCTGGAACTGGAGTGATATTTAATTATCTGAGATTTTTAAAAAACAGACCCTTGAGATAGTTCTTTCTAAACTAGATCCTGATGGAAGATAAAATAAGATAGATTAATTCTGATAAAGAAGCAATTTTGTATCCTGTGTTGTTTATTCTATTTCAATTAATTGGCCTCTTCTTGATGTTCCCTCCTAGTGAAATTCTCAGGCATTGCCTGAATCTTTTAGTTTTCAAAACTTTAGGCACTACAGAATAGAACATTCCAAAATTAAGCTGATAGGTAAGAAAGTATGACAAATTTGAACATTAGAGACATTTTGTAGTGTTTATCTTGTGTAATAAAAATCCCCAAAGTTGGTTTGAGATGATAAAAACATTAAATCAAGCGTTGCTTTCTACTTCCATCCCTTCGCCTTCCTCCTTTACTCATTTCATTTTCCACTAATACATTTAAATAAAACTTAAAAAATTGTATCCAAAGGCTCATTCGTTCTTGTTAAACAAATATGTTAGTTCCTTGTTCTTATTTTTCAATTTTTGTTTGTCTCAATTAATTGTTATTATTTTTATGGATGAATAAAATACTTCTAAATAGTTTAACATCTTACATATGTAATTATACATTAGTTAAATTTACAAGTATTGACTTCTGTGCCTTTTTGTTTTTTTTTTGATACCACAGATCAAACTCATAACCTCATGCTGGCAAGACAGGCACTTGTGCCACGGAGCTAAACTCTCAGCACTTAACTTCTGTTTTTACAAAGAGAATGGTAGCACATCATTTGCCAAAAGCTGTTATTATATGATATGCTTTTCTTTACATGAGTTATTAAATATATCTATTAACTTTCTCTAATGGTACCTTATCTGGAATGAAACAGACATATCTATTTCAATGAAAAAAATTTCTTACATCATTCACATTTTCCATATCATAATATTTTTGGCATTTCTATACAGAATGTGTCAGAAATGATAATAGAATAATATTTAGCCTTAATTTCTGTTTTTTTTTGATGGCGTATTGTAAACACAACCACCTTGTTTCTAAAAAGGATTTAAATTGTGTGTCTAAAATATCACGGTTCAAACTCAGTGACATCCTGTTAGCATGGCTAGAGTCTAACTTAAAGCGACTTTCAAAATTAATGGTTCTGCCACTATCTCCTTAACCTTTTAAAATTATTCTTCCCCTAGGAATAGAATATTATCTCACTGAGAAGCTGTGCATTGGAATGAAAGTGATAAATTGTTAAATCCTGATCCTAATGTGGTTCAGGGTGCATAAAGAGTTTTCTAAGGTGAACTCATGT
>PVJX010051059.1:0-10146 GCA_004027295.1 Dolichotis patagonum | reverse complement strand
AAGTTCAGTAGATGAGTAATGAGTTCATATGAGGGAGTATCCTGGTGATTACAGAACACAAACAGAATCTTGTGTAAACACTAGCAGAATCTGAGTAAAGTATGAATTTTCATTGCAATAATGTATCAATATTAGGTCATCATTTATGAGAACTGTATCATACTATACTGAGGTGTCAATAATGGGAACTGTAGGAGGGATATTGCACTATTATGATAGGATTTCTTTTAAACTCAATGTCTTCTAATATTTTGGAAAAGTTTACATTAGAAAAATCAAGATGAAGGCATATTACAAATATAATAAAACATAGTCTGTATGTAGTTTAAGATAAACATTGCAAGTATGTAAACAAACTTTGCTATTAGAATTTTTGTGGCAAGATTAAAATACTCCTAGCAGTTGTGGCCTCTGGAGAAATAAATGGGTGAACATAGAGTTCAGTACTAACTGGGAGATTTGTTTTGCTTGCATATTATTTTATACTCCTTGAAGTATTGAACTTTAAATTTTGAATTAATTTTAAAATTACGTTAGATTTTTTTCTAAACAAAATCTCAGACGCACACATAATGTCATAAAAATCAATAAAAGAGATTACAACAGAACAGGAAGATTCTGTACAGCAAAAGAATTAATTTGTGGAATAAAGAAACAGCTTATTGAATGGGAAAATGTTTTGCAAGCTACACCTCAGACAGAGGATTAATATCAAGAATCTATGTAGAACTAAAAAAAATTAAACCACTTAAGATTAAAGGCTCATCTAGAAATGCGGAAGCAAAATGAACAGACGCTTCATAGAAGAACAAGTACGAATGGTCAACAAATATGAAAAAAGTTTAACATCTCTAATTACAAAAATGGAATTTAATGCTACGATTCCATCTGTCTTAGGAAAGAATGGCAATCATTAGAAAATCTAATAATAAGAAATGTTGGCAAGGCTGTGGTGATAAAGGAAACATAGTACATTGCCAGTGGGAATAAAAATTACAAATATTATGAAATCAGTATGAAGATTTCTGAAAGAACTGAAGTTAGAAATTTCATATGACCCAGCTATCCCTCTGCTAGTTATCTTCCTCAAAGAGCTTAAAATATCATACTACAGTGGTACATGCATACCCATGTTCATAGAAGCACAATTTACATTAGCTGAATCCTGGAAGCAGCCTGTTTATCCATCAGCAAGTAAGCAAATAAAGAAAAGGAATGCAATGGAATACCACTTGGCTATGAAGAATGAAAAATTTGAGAAATGTGTAGGAAAATGGATACATGTGGAAAATATAATGCTGAGTGAATTAAACCATACTCATAAGCTTACATGTCACATGGTATCTTTCACTGGAGTGAGGAAAAGTACAAATGAGCATAATAAAGTTTGGATAGAAGGGGACAAAGGGATAGATCTCTTGCAATAGGGAATGGGTCCAAGTTGGGTGAGGGGTGAAGAGGAGAGGAAAGAACAAAGGAGCATAAAGTTGTACCAGGTACGGGAACCTAATCACTTCAATGAATGTAAACATGTCATACCATGAGGTAAGACTAAGGATATCATCTAGAATGAAAACTGGAATAGGGGAACTAAAGTTGGTAGGGTGGGAGCAGGCAAAGGAAAGGGATTTTAAAAAGAAACAAGCTATAGAATGTGTGGGTATTCACCCAGAGGACTTTCCTTGAAAGAAGAGCAACTATCTCCATTTTGGATAAACTTGGGTCTATCTCCATGTATTGCTGTGTGCTGAGAGGGCCAGGCTATTTCTTAGTGCTTTCCATTGGCTTTAAGCAATGTAAACTGGGCTGGCTGTGGAGCTGATGTGTAATGCTTGATGCAAGGAGACAGGTCAGTGTTCCCTGCCCAGTGACACCCCAAATACGTGATTGATCCAGGTGGGATGGAGAGACATATTCTATGCCTTTTGCTGTGATATAGCCTTGAGAAAGAGGCTATGACCTCCCAGGGCAAAAAATTGTGTATCAGAACTGAATCATCCACCCCATATTATTAGATACTACGTCAGTTGTGTTATGCAGATTACTCTCTCTCTCTCTGTGTTTCTTGCCCTCTGGTATCAGAGAGGTGACCTCAGATCTAGCTAGCCCAGCTCATGGAAGTCACCACAGTCATGAGTTTCCCACCACTGTCACTGTCACTCATCCCTGAGCTGCTCCTCTCATGGAGAATTAATAAAACCTGGTTTGGGCTCTCGATCATGGCCTTTGTTTGGTGAGCTACACTCTTGGCTGCACTTAAAGCCCCTTTGATCCTAACAATTATGCATATATCTTAGTGTCTTTACCCTTGCTTTGGGTTACACTGGAAGGGGTAGATTTTAATTAACTCACTAGAATTCTAATAACTTCTCCATAGAATTACCAATATAAGTCTTCTTGGATCATGATGAGGATGGGAAAGAGATCTCTATAGAATGTATACATAATTGCTCTCCAAATGATTGGAAATTACATGGAAGGCAAATATATACTAATAAAATTCTTTTAAAGGTTAAAATAAAATACATAAATTTAGACTTATAGAATGTCCACAGAGATAATACAGGTCTTCCTTTATATACTTCATACATCGTTTCCCAATTTTCATATCGTACATGATTGGGAATCACTCATAGAACTAAAAAAGTATCATTATTGCTATATTTTGTACTAATCTACATGCTTTACTCGGACAATTTTCTTGCAACTGTCTTCTGCTATCCATAATTCAGTCCAGGATACTATACTGCATTTGTTTATCATACATCTTTACTTTTCTCCAACTTGTGGCACTTCTCATGGTTGCCCTAATTTTTATGACCTTTGCACTTTGTAAAAGTGTGAGTATTGTCCAGGTATTTTTTTGGAATGTCCTTTAATGAGTGCTGTCCATTTGTTTTTAATGATTATACTTTCTTTGTTGAGGGGGAAGAATAATACCATAAAGATGTTTTCATCAAAACATGCATGAAAGTGTGCAGTATCAACAAAATTTAGCATTAATTACACAAACATTAATCTTCAATTAAGGTAGTGTGTGATGTTTCTCTATTGTAAAAATATTATATTAAATTTCTGTGCTCTTTTTTCTATAAGTGACTTTTTAAACTGTAAACAATTGAAAGGGAGGTGGATTAATGTCTATCTAAAGAAAGATTGTATCTTACTAAATTGTTACTGTGTACAAGTATTCATATTTTAATGAAAAAAGTTATTTGCAAACTAAACGTTTTGGTTTTTCTCCATTGTTTGTTAACCTCATCATTTGGAGGCAATTTTTCTTGGAGGGAAATGTCTCAGTTTCTTCCATGCAAAACACTGAATTAATGCTGTGAGACAGAAACAAAATGGCTTGAATAAATAAATATTCCAAATGTTGGCCCATGATATGCAAGGTTTCATAATGATGTTTGACTTGGAAATTGAAGTTGTCATCCAGGTGGGAAAGGAAGGTTTAGGTCACTATATGATGATAGCTCACCTCTGTTACTGGAAACAACACTTTCTAAGCAATTACTTCCTTAGATCTTTATGCCTATAAGCATTTTTGCTTTGAGTACTGTTATTCTTAATTGTTACACGGTGAATTCATACGTAATATTCTGATATCAATCAGAATTTACTTCCTCAATGAAGTTTTCTCTTAACATGAATATAAATTAGGACCCCCTCCTTTTGCTTCCCAACACATTATCATTTCCTTCACAAAATGATAGAAATTTGTAACTGGATGATATACTAACCCCATATATACTCACATGTATATGTATACTAATACATATATGTATAAGTATGTGTATGTGTATGACTTACACATTTTTATTTATGTATTTTCCATTGGAGTGCAACATCGATGTAGGGCAGGATTTCCTCATCTTATAAGTTAGTAGAGAGCATCATAAAGGATTAGGAAGTGAGCATGAAAACCACAACAGTGAGGTGGCTTTTATGATAATGCTTTAGAGTTATGGGTCAGATTGAGGTAATGGCTATATGAAAATACCAATTACACCAATAAGAAAATCATATATGACAATATTAGACGGAAGAGAAGCTTGGCAGATGGTAATAATAGGTACTCTTTTCTTTAAAGGTTTGCCAATGACTACCTCAAAAGTTAAGTTTTAGTTGAATGGAGAAGTAAAGCAGTGGGAGAAATGTTTTATGGGTTGTGGTTTTTGAAATGCAGGGCCCTGTGGAAGGTCCGGCTGAGGGCGTTCTTCACTTCATTATTTCTCAGGCTGTAGATGATGGGATTCAACATGGGAGTCACAATAGTGTAGGACAATGATAATAATTTCTTATTCTCAGGAGAATCTTTGGATTTGGGCCGAAAATATGTGAGGCCTAAAGATACATAGAAAAGGCAGACAACAAGGAGGTGAGAAGAGCAGGTAGAGAAGGCTTTCTGCTTCCCTTTCGCTGACGGAATCTTGAGGATGGCAGCGGCAATGCGGGTGTAGGAAGACAAGATCAGCAAGCAGGGGATCATGACCACCAGAATGGTTCCAACAGTGGCGTAGATCTCAGACAGGGCTGTGTCTGCACACACCAGCCTTAGCACAGGCGGGCTGTCACAGAAGAAGTGGTTCACTTTGTTGGAGGCACAGAATGGAAAACTGAAAAGCCACATGGTCTGCACAGTGGCTACAGGAAGTCCTGGAAACCAGGTGGCTGCAGCCAGTTGGGTGCATGTCCTTTGGTTCACGCGGTCTGGATAATGCAAAGGACTGCAGATGGCTACATAGCGGTCATATGCCATGGTGGCCAAGAGGAAGCATTCGGCCACCCCAAAGAAGAACAAGAAGTACATCTGAGTGGCACAGCCAAGGAAGGAGATGGTTGTGTCCTGGGCAAGCAGGGTTCCCAGCATTTTAGGGACAATAACTAGGTTGAAGCCAATCTCCAAGAAAGACAAGTTCCTGAGGAAGAAGTACATGGGAGTGTGCAGCATGGGATCAGCCAAGGTAACCAGAATGATGAGGCTGTTTCTGATCAGAGTGGCCAGATAGATGATGAGAAATACCAGGAAGAGCAGTGACTGTATCTCAGTAGGTAAGAAGGGGAAGCTCATGAGCATAAACTCACTTATTTGTGTCCAGTTTCCTCCAGCCATAAGTGTAGTTTTAAATTTCCCATGTGGTCATGGGGAAAAATTCTTGATTGGACCAGCAATCACATTCTGAATTTTTTTCTATATTCCTTTTTACTGTCAGGGAAAGAGACAATGTCAAGCTGTCATTTGCTAAGGCCTTATGTTATTTTAAAATTAACATACAAGGAAGAATACCCAGTGTAGAAAGTGTGAGAAGAGCAGTTGTTAATCCTTTCTTAATTTTTCTATTTTTATAATTTTTTTTCTATTTTCTGATGTTAGTTTTAAAAATGAATTGAATATTCCCACACACCCCCATGCTCTGCTCCACACTTACATATTTAAATCATGTGGCTAACTTAGCAGGTCCTAAAGAAAAATAGTTGAACCAGCCTGAAAAACAAAGAAAAAAAAATCAGTTGTACATATTATATATGTCTCTTTATTAAAGATTCATTTCTCTCATCTTTTTATCTAGTAACAAATTAATAATTACTTCTCTGTATGCAAATGAAACTGCACTTTCAAAATAATTCAATAGTGTATGTGGTATATAAAGTTTATTTCATTTTAGTTTTGTTTGATTCAAAATTTGAGGAAGGAAACAGTACTAGAAATAATTGGGGTCATAATTTTAGAAATTTATAATTTAGAAAATTGTAAGAGAATACGATTGTATTAGTAAGTGTCAATTTCTTAATGAACTTGGTGATTTTCTAGTAGGGATACAAGGTATAGTGCTGATATTTTTGAAAATTCATTTTTATTAGTACATGTTTACAGTATGCAATGATTACATTCATCATGAGAAACTGGTACATGTACAAAACTCATCTTAATTCTTTTTACATGAAAGATAAAAATATGAATGAATTGAGATAGTTTCATTAAAATAACACAATTCCAAAAGACATGAGATTATGACATGAGAAAATCTTTACGAATGGTTATAACATCATGTTGAGTAAATTGAGTGTCATATTGTCTTCACGACTAAAGAAGTAGTTTTAGAAAAACTGAAACTTTTGTCAAATAAGTAAAGATATTAATGTAACTATAAAAAATTCTGTCATTCTGTTTGCAACAATTATTTCATAGTGATCGATAAGAGAGAGCAGATTCTAATAACATTAAAAGAAAGGGATAATAAAAAATTATATACAGAATCATATATTACTTTATAAATTACATTATATTATTAGTATATTATATTACTAATTATATGAAAACATTTATACTGTATTACTGTCTAGATGAATGCTTTAAGCATAAAATATTTGTATTATAGCAACCCTTGAAACACGATGAATTCCACAACCAGTTTATATATAAATAGCATATATATATGTATGCCTTTTATATATAAATATATGAATATTTATGTGAATGTATGTTAATATAGTTACTTAAATGTGAATATATGTGAAGAATGCAATAGTTTGGCATAAATGCAAAAATAACAAAACTCTCACTTTTATCATACAATTATATTCAGTGTGGACAATGCTTTAGTTTTTGAAATTAAGTTCTAGAATATATATAAAAATGTTTATATTTAATTTTAGATGCTATAACCAGTATATTGTATTGTATGTATTTTTATATTTAATTTAAAGTATAAACAGTAGTAATATTTATAAAGAACAGATGATCTTGACTCAGTGCCTAAAGACTGTAATTCCAGCACTGAGAGGGGCTAAGGCAGTAGGTTTGTAAGTTCAAGTCCTGCCTGGACAGCTAAGTGAGACCCTGTTTCAATGAAAGATTAAAGAGAAGTATTGGGGAGGAGGCTTAGTTCAAAGGACTTGGGTTCAACTCATAGTACATAAAGAAAAAGATCCATTACCCTAGATATAAATGTTAAAAATAAGAAAACATCCAAAGACACATGCCAAAATATTCCTATTGATTTCCCATGAATAGAGAAATAGGGAAAACAGACGTTAAAAAAAGACAAGTGGACTAAAACAAAAGACTATATAGCACAGAAACCAACTGATGCAACTACATTTAACACAAATGCTGAAAAAGTATAATTCAGAAAGGCTAGTTTTCAACAAATGCTGTTTTAAATTATAGTATTCAGGTATATTAAAAGTGAAGAGAAATAAACACTGCAGGTGAAAATGACAAATAGATTTCTGTTTATATATGAGGCACTTTGTGCTAGCAATTCTCTATCTACAATTTTAGATTAAGCTTGATTGGATGGACATTTTATTTAGTAGGATTGTTCCCTCAACTTTATGATAATGTACGAGCAAACAAATAAAGAGAAGGATATAAATAACAATACTGTTAAATTGTCTTTACAATCTCAACTATAAAATTTATGTAGCCATTTAGAACTGTTACAGAAGAAGATTTATCACAGCATGGAAAATTATTGCTTGTATTTAGTGAGTGAATGTTGTATACTACAAAATAGTGTGCTCAGTAAAAAGACATTCACTTTAAAATACAAAATTATACCATATATGTATAAACTGCAATTTTATTTATGTCAATATTAGTATGTTAGTAGTGCAATAATAAGCACTTTATATTTCTTCAGTATGTTTCATATTTTCTACATTATTTGCCTTGGTTAAATGTATTTTGTATTTAGGTAGACACATGTAATTAAAAGTAAAATACATTTCTAATTCAATTCATACACTGAAAAGACAAATGATAAACTTGTAATAACAATTCAAGGAATACTAAAATGTGTTTGTCTAGCTGATTTGCAAATAGGTCATATAAATAATTAGGAGCAAAAGGTAGACAATACCTCCAAAATGTAGGTGGCACAAAGACAACCAAAAATATTCATAGTGAATAACCACATAAAATTATTTGTTTTTCCTAGTTGTAAAAAGTAACAACTAAACAAATAAGGAAACAACACATAATTTCAATTTTACTCATAAAATTTATAAAATTAGTCATAAAGTTATGAATTGACAACTTTGTTTTCAAAGTAGTGTAATTTTTCTGACAAGCAATTTACACAATTTGTTTATACATTGTTTTGAGAACCTCCTCAGTGTCTAATTTTTCAATAACCAATGCTATAGATAGTAATTTAACACATAAACATTTTTAGTGATCCATTATTACACAAACAAAACAAGAAGCAACCACTAATCTATTATCACCCAGGGATTTAAGGAAATATGGAATCATATAAGTTGTTCTTGAAAAATGCTTACTACTATTGGTCAATATCTACCTTATAATAGTAAGTGGAAAAAGAACTCACAACAACATATGCAAGTATTAATATTTCAATTCTACACAAATGTACATTGACAAGAGAATGGGGGAACATGCAGTGTTTTAGTGATCACTGCCATAAAGTGGTAAGAAGGAGGATTGGACTGTTTTCTTAATTTTATTTTGCAGTTTTACAAACATTCAACAGGAATCTGCTTTATTTTAATAGGAAAAAGATATAACAATAAAAGTGAGAATTATGGGCATCTTTTGGTAATATGTACTGAATACACAATACAGCTGTGCTATGTATTTTACCTTTCTTACTATTTTTTTCTTCATGCCAATGGTCTTATCTAGAAACTATTACTATTCTCCCTATATTAACAATGGATGACCTGGAATTTAGAGAGGCTGTTATTTGGTAGTTTATGAATTTGGTAACTTGCTTACATGGGACAGTAAAAGATGGATCTGGCAGCCAAAAGCATAATCAGAAAAAATAACTTAAAGTAACCTTGAGTTTTTAAACAAGGATAGAACATAAATACAGGATATGCCTTAAATTTCTTTATTTGTTATTCTGTCATGCAGGCACTTTAACCTCACAGCACCCTAATATTGAGTTTCCTACCATTTACTGAATAAATTACTTTGTTTCATGATTCCGTACCAGAGGTTGGCAAACATTTACTGCTAAATGCCACTTGTAAACTTTCTTTGGGCTTGTGGACTATGTGATTCCTGTCAAGTTACTCAATATGCAAACAAATACACAGATGTGTGCATGTGTACCCATGCATATACAACATGTATAATACCTAAAACTGCATTTCCCTGAAAACAGACCTAATTGGAAAATAAACACTGGTTTTTACCATAGTGATGGCCAATGGCAAGGAGAGGATTATATCTACCTATTCTCTTGCTGATTATTTTCCAGTTAGATCTTATTTTGGGAGAAACAGGGCATGTATGATATATGTAGACCAACAATTAGGGTGTGCAAATATTCTGGCACAGAGTATGACTGAAGCCCAATAAAACTTTGACACTGCAGTTCATTTAAATTTTGTGATTTTCCGGGTGCTGTAAACTTACTCTTTGCATTTGTAAGAACCACTGAAAGAACACAAAAATTATTTTTAGCTCATGAGTTGTATAAAGAAGGAGCTGGCCAGATTTGGTCCATGTGGTTTGTTAATCCTTGCTGATATCTTTGTTCATGATGTGACTTCTGTTTGCATATGTCCCCTTCTGCACCTGGGTGGCTTCTGCCCCTCAAAACTAAATGAATCTCATTTAGCTCAGTGGCTTAAGTGCCTGCTTTGCAAGCAGGCAGTCATGAGTTCAATTCCCAGTACCAAAAAAAAAAAAAAACCAAAAACAACAACAAAAAAAACCCTAAATGAATCTCTCCTGTGTTGTTTCCAAAATAGGGTTATTCTTGTATAATTTAAAAACTGGTTACTCCATTCTATTTAATTATCTACTGATGCCTGAATCTCCCATTTTAATCTCATCTTTTCAGACCAAGAACTGCTTACTTTATTTATAAGAATAAACCCAATACCTTTCTACATTATGATATTTATCTGTATTTTTGGATGAAAAAAGATAAGAATGAATACATGAATTTTTTAAATGTCTTATTTCTGAAGTTTCCATTGGATTCTATGTATACCAGCCTGCTTCCATTAAAAAGCTGTCGCCAGAAGCCCCATTTCATGACAGGTTTGTAGTATGTGATGTTGGTCAAGAGGACAGAAAAGGAAGAGGAAGCAGAGATGAAGGGCTGCTGGGTTTCTTACACTTCTGGAAACTACTAGGGAGCAGGAAGTGCTGGATGCCTG
>PVJX010051058.1:0-10438 GCA_004027295.1 Dolichotis patagonum | reverse complement strand
ATGTATTGAAGTATCCTAGGTCGACCTCTGCTGCTGCCACAACTTCTATTTCAGGGAATCTAGAGCCAAAATTCAAAAGATCATATGAAAAGTTTTAATGAAGTGTGGAGCATTCACATTATGGACTAACTCTAGGTTTGTCAACTAGCACATTCCCAAATATGTTGTCTGTGGAAATGGTTAGCTAGGCTTTGTGGTCTTTTTTCTTTGTGCCATTTTTTACCCTCTATGTTTTCCTTGACCATCTGCTGAGAAAAGATATATGACAAAAACCAGGAGATATTCATGAGGATATCCAACTCTCCACAGAATTTTAATGTCCCTTTCTTTTTTTTTAATGTCCTTTCACAGCCCAATTTTTTAATTCACATTGACTGGCTCTGCTGCTTGCCCACTCTTTTTTATTATCTTCCCTTTTTTCTACACATTGCTATGCTGACTTCTGTGCCTTGATATGCAGTATCCAGCATCTTTCCATATATATTGGACTGGGAAACATAATCAAAATCCACTCATTTACAGATGTCAGGTTTCAGTACACTTGCCATTGAAATTCAACTTCAACCACAGGCCGGGGTTTCAAATCCCATGTGTTTGAACAGGCTATCATGTCAAGTAATTGCACAGCCAGTTCTTGGACTGCCTGGGAAAGATGCCAGCAACTATTCACTGAAGACCATTTGGAATAGGTCTCAGGCTACATACAGACTGCACAAGAGCAAAAAAGATGCTCAAGGGAAGATCAAAGGAGAGTCTATCCACCATGGAGTGGAATGTGTCATGTACCCCTGGCACTGTATCCATAAGTAGAGTTGCAGAAATTTTTATGTACTCATGAACATTTCATAAAATTGTAAACAATGACACTTTTATAAAACACATTTTTTTTGGCCATAGATATCCATTGTTTTCACATTTTGCACTAAATATATATGCCTGCATCTAAGTTTTCCTTGACAACATCCAGCATTTTGACTCAGGTATTCTACATCACAGGTGGGTCATTGATGCTGGGGCCTAGGTCACAAAGCTGCTCAGCCAGTCTCAGCCCAGTGAGGCTGCCTGGGAATCTAAAGCCTCTTGATTTGTGTATCCAGGGGTTACACCCACCTGTGCAGCAGCTTTCCAAAAAACACAACCACAACCATTCCAATCATGCCCTATTTCCCCTAGACTGAAGAGGTTTAACCCCAATTTGTTTCCCACTCTTACTCATAACAAGTTGCACACACACATTTAGAGGTGAATGTAATTTCCTGGAGAAGCTCTTGCTCTTTCATGAGGTCTAATGGTCACAAACTGGAATCCCACAATCCATGGATTTCTCAAAACTGGCACAGAGAAATTTCATGAAGAGGAATTGACACAATTAGTCTGGGGTTTTACATCTTAGACAAGGCTTGGTGTCTAAACCTGCCATCTCTGCACACTGCTGTCCAGGGCTCATGCCTACATGGTGGAATCAGTTTGTCCTGGAAGCCAGGAAGCCCTGCACAAGTCTGTAAGAGAAGGAGAAACCATTTGGGCATGAAATGTGGCAGGAATTCTTTGTGATACCTGCTTCTCTTTGGTTCAAAATTGTCAGAACGTGATTGAGAGGAGCTGAACAGGTGAGGCACAATAATGCAGGTGACACTGGACAGGAGGTGTTGTGTCATGGAATAACCCAGCACCATCCTATAGAGACAATCCTCAGCAGGCTTTCCCAAACCTCAAATTGAATCAGCTGGAAGAGAAACCCTTACAAGTGGGGTCAAATAACCAGTCCCCTCAATGCCCTTAGTTTGCCTTCCCCATAGGGAAGATTTATTTTCCACAACTAAGTTCAACTATGTGCCCCTGGGCTAGTCACAGTGGTAGGTCCTGGGCCATTGCCTCAGGCTGCGGCACCTTTAGACATTTGAGCCTGCTGGTGAATTGTGTGCATTGAATTAAACTCAACTGTGGGCTCCACTTTTCATTTGCTCCCGGGCTGAGAGAACATTACAATGTGTTCCAGTGTCCAGAGTGTCTAAACCATCAGATAACTGACCGCACGCCAAGTTTTGGTAGAAGCCAAGAATTGCTGAGCTAAAAAATGAAGGAGTGAGATAACTGACAGATTCTTGAGAGATTCCTGTCTGCCTCTATTTAGGAAACCTTGCCTACAATATTTTGTAAAAATGTCTCTGGGATTTGTGTGTGTGTATGTGTGTGAGTTAAACCTGGGCATATCATAAGGAAATCTCACCATTCCTCCCCATCTAAGAAATCCATTTGTCCTTTGGATTCTCCAAACAAATACAAAACTGAGAAGTGGAAAAGGAACATTTTCTCATTGCTTGACTGAGAGGACACACTTGAGAGTAACATTCCAAAAATACAATGGAAACGCACTCTCTCTGAAGCACTGTAATTTTGGGAAAGCATGAGATCCCAAAATCCTGACCATAGTTGCCAGTGTGGAAATTGCATAGGGTTTTCCTCAGATAAATAGGCATGTCTTAGAGGCAAGGATTGAGGAAACAGTCAATAGAAGAGAGGAATGACTAGTAACAAAGGAATTCAAATTTCATTTGAAAGGTTAAGGGAAGAGAGTGCCTCAATCGAGGAGATGAAGTAGGAATCACAAAGAGATGAGTGCATATCACAGCAAACCATCCACTTTGTATAGAGCAAGGAAATTAACTAGGACACCAGAATCATCCCACAATTGTTTTGAGGGTCAAGATGGTCCAAATTTCCTGTCACAAGGAAGCACCTTCTGACAGGACCATTGAAAAGAATGAGGAAATCTTTCAAGTGTTTTGTAACCAGTGCCTGAGCCTAATTTGGTGGTGGGGTGAAACTTGTCAGTCCCTGTCAAACTGTCTGGTTTTCATGGAAGACACTCTATTCTCACAGTTTGTATCAGGGAAAGGGTGTTCTGCAGAGCTGTTGACAAATTCTATTCTAAAATGTGACGGTGGACTGGCCTGTCACAAAGGTAAAGCTAAAAAATCAGGAAAAGTAGAAAAAAACAAGAACTCACAAAGAGCCAAACCATGACAACCCAATTGTCACAGTGTTTTTGTTAAAAGTCCTCGAATTCATACATATTAAAGTATCTTAGGTCACCTTCTGCTGTCTCTAGACCTTCTATCTCAGGGATTCTCAATCCAAAATTCAACATATCATGTGAAACATTTTAATGCTGTGTGGAGACCTGACATTGTACAAAAGCTCTAGGTTTGGAACCTAGCACATTCCCAAATGTATTATCTGAGGAAATGGTTATCCAGGCTTTGTGTTGTTTATTCTTTGTGGCATTTTCCCCCCTACATTTTCCTGGATCATCTGCTGACTTGCGCTGCACTTGCCAAGGCAGGAGAACACATATATGACAACAACCAGGAGGTATTCATAAGGATTTCCAAATCTCCACAGAATTTTAATTTCCCTTTTTTTAAATGTCTCTTTCATAGTCTAAATTTTTAATTGACAATGACTGGCTCTCCTGCTTGGCGACTACTTTATTCCATTGTCTTCCTTTTTTTCTAGACATTGCCATGCTCCCTTATGTGCCTTGATAATCAAAGCTTGCATATAATATTTTGTAAAATGGTCTCGGGTATTTGTGTGTGTGTGTGTATGTGTGTGAAGTAAACCTGCACATATCATAAGGATATCACACCATTTCTCCCCATCTAAGAAACCCACCATTTGTCCTTTGGATTCCCCCAAAAAATAGAAAACTGAGAAGTGGCAAAGGAACATTTTCTCATTGCTTGACTGATAAGACACACTTGAGAGTAACATTTCAAAAATACAATAGAAGCGTGCTCTCTCTGAAGCACTGTAATTTTGGGAAAGCATGAGATGGCAAAATCCTGAACAAAGGTGCCAGTGTTGAAATTCCAAAGGGTTTTCCCCAGATGAATAGGCATGCCTCAGAGACAAGGTTTGAGGAAACATTCCAGAGAAGAGAGGAATGCCTACAAAAAAAGGAATTCATATTTCATTTGAATGGCTAAGGGAAGAGAGTGCCTCAAGCCACCAGATGAAATAGGAATCAGAAAGAGATGAGTGCATATCATAGCAAACCATCCACTTTGTATAGAGCAAGAAAATTTACTAGGACACCACAATACTCCCACAAGTGTATTGAAGGTCAACATGGTCCAAATTTCCTGTCACAAGGAAGCAACTTCTGGCAGGACCATTAATAAGAATGAGGAAATGTTGCAAGTGTTTTGTAACCAGTGGCTGTCCGCAAGGTGGTGGTGGGGTGAAACATTTCAGTCCCTGTCAAACTGTCTGGTTTTCATGGAAGAAAACCTATTCTCACTGATTGTATCAGGGAAATGGTGTCCTGCAGAGCTGTTGACAAATCCTATTCTAAAATGTGACGGTGGACTGGTCTGTGTTACAAAGGTAAAGCTAAAAAATCAGGAAAAGTAGATATAAAACAAGAACTCACAAAGAGCCAAATTATGACAAGCAAATTGTCACAGTGTTTTTGTTAAAATTCCTGGAATTCATACCTATTAAAGTATCTTAGGTCACCTTATGCTGTCTCTAGACCTTCTATCTCAGGGATTCTGAAACCAAAATTCAACATATCATGTGAAATATTGTAATGCTGTGTGGAGACTTGACATTATAGAAAAGCTCTAGGTTTGGCACCTAGCACTTTCCCAAATGTGTTATCTGAGGAAATGGTTAGCCAGGCTTTGTGTTGTTTATTCTTTGTGGCATTTTTCCCCATACATTTTCCTTGATGATTTGCTGCCTTGAGCTAAACTTGCCAAGGCAGGAGAACACATATATGACAACAACCAGGAGGTCTTCCTAAGGATTTCCAAATCTCCATGGAATTTTAATGTCCCTTTCTTTTTTTTAAATGTCTCTTACATAGTCCAATTTTTTAACTGTCATTGACTGGCTCTCCTGCTTGGCCACTCTTTTATTCCATTATCTTCCCTTTTTCTACACATTGCTGTGTTCCCTATGTGCCTTGATAATCAATGTCTGGCATCTTTCCATACATACTTGACTCAGAAACAAGATCAAAAGCCACTCCTTGACAGATGACAGATTTTATGACAGTTGCCATTGAAATTCAACTTCAACTACTGCCTGGGGTTTCACATCCCAAGTGATTCAACAGCCTTTAGTGCTGAGAAATTCCACAGCCAGTTCTTGGACTGCCTGGGATAGATGCCAGCAACTCTTCATTGAAGACCATTTGGAAGAGGTTTCAGGCTACGTACAGAATGCAGAAGAGCAAAGAGGATGCTCAAGGGAAGATCAATGGAGAGTCTATCCACCATGGTGTGGGATGTGTCATGTACCCCTGGCACTGTATCCATAGGTAGATTTGCAGAAATTTTTATTTACTCATGAACATATCATAAAAATCTAAATAATGACACTTTCATAGAAAACATTGGGTTTTATTGTTGGCCACTGACATCAATTGTTTTCACATCTTGCACTAAAGATACATGCCTGCAAGTAAGGTATCCATTACAACATCCAGCATTGTGACTCAGGTCTCATACATCACACGTGTGTCATGGATGCTGGAGCTTAGGTCACAAAGATGCTCAGCCAGTCTCAGCCCATTGTGTTTCCCTAGCATCCTCAAGCCTCTTCATTTGTGTATCCAGGGGTTACACGCACTTCTGCAGCAGCTTTCCAACAAACACAACCACAACCATTCCAATCATGCAGTATTTTCCTTAGACTCACTAGGTTTAACCCCAGTTTTTTCACACTCTTACTCATAACAAGTTGCACACACACATTTAGAGGTGAATGAAATTTCCCAGAGAAGCTCTTGCTCTTTCATGAGGGAGATGATTGTCTCTGTAGGATGCTGCTGGCTTATTCCATGAGACAACACTTCCTGTTTGGTGTCATTGAACCAGGTGGAAGAGAAACCCTTAGGAATGGGGTCAAAATCCCCAGTTCCCTGAATGCCCTTAATATGCCTTCCCCTAAGGGAAGATTTCTTTTCCACAACTCAGTTCAACTCTGTGTCCTTGAGCTACTCACAATTGTAGGCCCTGGGCTGTAGCCTCAGGCTGCTGCACCTTTAGACACTTGAGCCTGCAGGGGAATTGTGTGCATTGAATTAGACTCAACTGTGGGTTCTAGTTTTCATTTGCTCCCTGGGTGAGAAAACATTACAATGTGTTCCAGTGTCCAGAGTGTCTAAACCATCAGATAACTGACCTCATGACAAGTTTTGGTAGAAGCCAAGAATTGCTGAGGAAAAAAAATGAAGGTGGAAGATCACTGAAATGTCCTTGAGTGATTCTGTCTGCCTCTGTTTCAGAAAGTTTGCCTATAATATTTTGTAAAACTCTCTGAGGTATTTGTGTGTGTATGTATGTGTGTGAGTTAAACCTGCACATATCATAAGGAAATCACAACATTCCTCCCCATCTAAGAAATCGACCATTTGTCCTTTGGATTCCACAAACAAATAGAAAACTGAGAAATGGTAAAGGAACATTTTCTCATTGCTTGACTGAGAGGACACACTTGAGAGTAGCATTCCAAAAATACAATGGAAACATGCTATCTCTTCGAAGCACTGTCATTATGGAAAAGCATGAGATCCCAAAATCCTGACCAAATGTGCCAGTATTGAAATCACAAAGGGTTTTCGTCAGCTGAATAGGCATGCCTCAGAGGCAAGGTTTGAGGAAACAGTCCATAGAAGAGAGGAATGTCTAAAATTAAGGAATTAAATTTGGGCTTAATACTAATGGCAGAGAGTGCCTCAAGCCAGCAGATGAAATAGGAATCACAGAGATGAGCGCATATCACAGTAAAACATCCACTTTGTATAGAGCAAGTAAATTAACTAGGACACCAGAATCCTCCCACCAGAGTGTTGAGGGTTCAAGTGTTCCAAATTTCCTGTCACAATGAGGCACCTTCTGGCAGGACTTCTAACAAGAATGAGGAAACATTTCAAATGATTTTTAACTAGTGCCTGAGCCCAACTTGGTGGTGGGGTGAAACATGTCAGTCCCTGTCAAACTGTCTGGTTTTCATGGAAGAAAACCTATTCTCACAGGTTGTATCAGGGAAATGGTGTTCCACAGAGATCTTGGCAAATTGTATTTTAAATGTGATGGTGTACTGGTCTCTGTTACAAAGGTAAAACTAAAAAATCAGGAAAAGTAGAAAAAAAACAAGAACTCACAAAGAGCCAAACCCTGACAACCAAATTGTCAGTGTTTTTGTTAAATGTCCTGGAATTCATACCTATTAAAATATCTTAGGTCACCTTCTGCTGTCTCTAGACCTTCTATCTCAGGGAATCTTAAGCCAAAATTCTACATACCATGTGAAACATTTTAATGCTGTGTGGAGACTTGACATTATAGAGAAGCTCTAGGTTTGGCACCTAGCACATTCCCAAATGTGTTATCTGAGGAAATGGTTAGCCAGGCTTTGTGTTGTTTATTCTTTGTGATATTTTTACCCCTACATTTTCCTTGATGATATGCTGCTTGAGGTACACTTGCCAAGGCAGGAAAACACATATATGACAACAACTAGGAGATATTCATATGGATTTCCAAATCTCTATGGAATTTTATTGACCCTTTCTTTTTTTTTAATGTCTCTTCATAGTCCAATTTTTTAATTGTCATTGACTGGCTCTCCTGCTTGGCCACTCTTTTATTCCATTGTGTTCCCATTTTTCTACACATTCCTATGCTCCCTATGTACCTTGATATTAAATGTCCGGCATCTTTCTATACATACTGGACTTGGAAACAAGATCAAAATCTGATGACTGACAGAAGACAGGTTTTAGAACAGTTGCCACTGAAATTCAACTTCAGCTACAGTCTGGGCTTTCAAATCCCAAGTGATTCAACAGGCTTTAGTGCTGATAAACCCCACAGCCAGTTCTTAGACTGCCTGGGATAGATGCCAGCAACTGTTCACTGAAGACCATTTGGAAGAGGTCTCAGGCTATGTGCAGAATACACAAGAGCAAAGAGGATGCACAAGGGAAGATTAACGGAGAGTCTATCCACCATGGAGTGGGATGTGTCATGTACCCCTGGCACTGTTTCATAGGTAGATATGCAGAAATTTTTATGTACTCATGAACATATCATAAAACTCTAAACAATGACACTTTCATAGAAAACATTGCATTTTTTTTAGCCACTGATATCCATTCTTTTCACATCTTGCACTAAAAATACATGCCTGCAACTAAGGTATCCATGATAACATCCAGCATTGTGACCCAGGTCCCCTACATCACACATGTGTCATGGATGGTGGGGTCTAAGTCCCAAAGCTGCTCAGCCAATCTCAGCTCAGTGAGGCTGCCTGGCAACCTGAAGCCCCTCGATTTGTGTATCCAGGGTATAAAGCCACCACTGCAGCAACTTTCCAACAAACACAACCAGAACCATTCCACTCATGCCATATTTTCCTTAGACTCACTTGGTTTAACCACAATTTTTTTCCCACTCTTACTTATAACAAGTTGCACACACACATTTAGAGGGGAATGAAATTTCCCGGAGAAGATCTTGCTCTTTCATGAGGTCTAATGTTCACAAACTGGAATTCCACAGTCCATGCATTTCTTGAAACTGACACAGGGAAATTTCATGAGGAGGAATTGGCACAATGAGTCAGGGTTTTTACCACTAAGACAAGGCTTGGTGTCTAAACATGCAGTCTCTGCACACTGGCTGTCCATGGCTCATGCCTACATGGTGGAATCAATTCATCCTGAATCCAGGAAGCCCTGTACAAGTCCCCATGATAAGGACAAACCCTGGGGGCATTAAATGTGGCAGGAATTCTTTAGTTTCCCTGCCTCTTTTTGGTTTAAAATTGTCAGAACGTGATTGAAAGGAGCTGAGTAGGTGAGGCACAATAACCCAGGTGACACTAGACAGGAGGTGTTGTTTCATGGAATGAGCCAGCAGCGTCCAACAGAGACAATCCTCAGCAGGCTTTCCCAAAACCCAAATTGAACCAGGTTGAAGAGAAACCCTTAGAAGTGGGGTCAAAATCCACAGCCCCCTCAATGCCCTTAATATGCCTTCCCCTTAGAAAGATTTTTTTTTGACAACTCAGTTCAACTATGTGGTCTGGGACTATTCACAGTGGTAGGTCCTGGGCCATAGCCTCTGGCAGCTGCACCTTTAGACATTTGACCCTGCTGGGAAATTGTGTGCCCTGAATTAGACTCAACTGTGGGTTCCATTTTTCATTTGATCCCAGGGTGAGAGATCATTACTATGTGTTCCAGTGTTCAGAGTGTCTAAACCATCAGATAACTGAACCCATGCCAAGTTTCCATAGAAGCCAAGAATTGCTGATTAAATAAATGTAGGTGGAAGATAACTGAACGTCCTTGAGAGATTCCTGTCTGCCTCTATTTCAGAACGCTTGCCTATAATATTTTGTAAAAATGTCTCGGGTATTTGTGTGTGTGTATGTGTATGAGTTAAACCTGTGCATATCATAAGGAAATCTCACCATTCTTCCCCATCTAAGAAATCCACCATTTGTCCTTTGGATTCCCCAAACAAATACAAAACTGAGAAGTGGCAAAGGAACATTTTCTCATTGCTTGACTGAGAGGACACCCTTGAGAGTAACATTCAAAAAATACAATGTAAGCATCCTCTCTACCAGAAGCACCGTAATTTTGGGAAAGCATGAGATCCCAAAATCTTGACCAAATGTGCCAGTATTGAAATGACAAAGGGTTTTCCTCAGATGAATAGGCATGACTCAGAGGCAAGGTTTGAGGAAACAGTCCATAGAAGAGAGGAATGCCTAAAATTAAGGAATTAAATTTGTGTTTAATCCTAATGGCAGAGAGTGCCTCAAGCCAGCAGATGATATAGGAATCACAAAGAGATGAGTGCACATCACAGCAAAACATCCACTTTGTATAGAGCAAGAAAATTAACTAGGACACCAGAATCCTCCCCCAAGTGTGTTGAGGGTCCATGTGGTCCAAATTTCCTGTCACAAGGAAGCACCTTCTGGCAGGACGATTAACAAGAATGAGGAAACATTTCAAGTGATTTGTAACCAGTGGCTCAGCCCAACTAGGTGGTGGGGTTAAACATGTCAGTCCATGTCAAACTCTCTGGTTTTCATGGAAGAAACCCTATTCTCACATATTGTATCAGGGAAATGGTGTTCTGCAGAGCGGGTGGCAAATTCTATTCTAAAATGTTACAGTGGACTCCTCTGTGTCACAAAGAAAAAGCTAAAAATTCAGAAAAAGTAGAAAAAAACAAGAACTCACAAAGAGCCAAACCATGACACCCAAATTGTCACAGTGTTTTTGTTAGAAGTCCTGGAATTCATACCTATTAAAGTATCTTAGGTCACCTTCTGCTCTCTCTAGACCTTCTATCTCAGGGAATCTCAAGCCAAAATTCAACATATCATGTGAAATATT